>UESW01002351.1:12299-65077 GCA_900491605.1 Calamus simplicifolius | reverse complement strand
GCACCCTTTTATTATTCTTTTTCTTCTTCCCTTTCCCAAAGGGTTTACGCCCTACCTTAGATCCTTCAACCACATTAACCAAACCCTTAGAGAGCTGGTTATCCTTCTCAAAGTTCTGTAACAACCCCAACAAACCGTGGTAGTTGACTGCAGGCTTTGTCATTCGAAAATGAGTAAGGAAAGGTCGGAAGGATGGAGGCAAGGAATTCAGGATCGCATCTTTTCCCAACTGCTCATGTAAGGGAAAGCCGAGCTTGCTTAGGAGTTCTATCTTCTCGATCATGTACAATACATGATCAGTGACAGGAGATCCATCTCTCATTCGAGCATTGAAAATAGCACAACTAGTCTTGTGCCTTTCAACATCGTCGGGTGTGCCGAAAGATTCATTCAACGCTTGAATGATTTCTTCTGGCTGAGCATTCTCGAACCGGCGACCGAATTCATCGTTCATTGCTGCTAACATGATACAACGCACGCTAGTTCTATCATTGAGCCACTTCTGATAAGTGTCTCTCTCAGAACTTTGGGTGTTTGCATCAGGTATCTTTGGTGCAGGATTATTCAGAATATATAGAATCCTCTCATGCTCAAGGACGATCTTAAGTTTTCTGAACCAGCTATTGAAATTGGAACCATTCAATTTGTCACTATCCAATAGGGACCTTAATGATAAATTAGTGGCCATGTTCTGCATAAGGAAAAACTAAAGTTTATTAGTATATAAATTGATTCAGTCTAAAGACTTGGACTTTAGTCTAAAGATTCTCCCACTATTTTGTTCAAATTGGCAGCCTCTACACCCCAATTCGAAGAATTATTCTTAATTCTTTAGCGGGCACTAAGATCTACATAAACTACATACAGGCCCAAGTGAAGCTTGGCTAACCCATATGCATCTAAGAGTAGGTTCAAAACCAATTGTTTTCCCAAACAATTCTTAGTGTTCAGTTTTGCCCCATGTACCTCTTCAGCAGGCATGAAGTGCCTCCACTGAAAGTTCTGGTTAGGTCCAACCATTAAATGATATAATCAGTGTAACCTATCAATAGACAACCAAGCCCGAGTGAAGCTCGGCTCACCTGACTGTTTATTTAATAGTTACGCTGACTTATCATATAATGAATGATAATTCCGATGGTTGACAAGCACCAGGCATGGAGTGCCTCCAATGATTATCAAGACATCGGACTCATTATCACCCACCTTAATGGGAGGCTATGATCTAGTTATCATATAACTATTTCATTTTAAGGACCTAATAATTTTAGAGGATTTTAATAATATGAAGATAAATTGACTAATCAAGTTCTCCCACTGAATCTATGAAATCGGTAGAATGAAACAAGATTAAGTCAGGTTAAGTGGCACCTAAATCAGTCATACTGATATCCTTACAGGCATGGGTCAACCCGAATCAGGTAAATGATCTGAATCATAAATGGTTCACCACAATGACCAGGTGAGAGAGATCGATGGGAGGGATATGCCATTAACTCGTTAAAGACGCATCAATACGAGTAGCTCCCAATTAAAAACCATTCGATCGTTGATCCTAGAGCAACTTGCCATCCCACCTTGACATCATATGGTTAACCAATTCTGATTTGACCATCTAATAGATTCATGCTCAACCACGGAGCCTAATCTACTTCCATTTGGTTTAATCAAAGAGAAGGACTTGATCAACTACAACTATTGTTTGATTTAGAGCATTCTTAACCTAATCTAATTAGATTTGAACAAATACTCTTTTAGTCCAGTTGATTTAAACCTTAGAGTCTAACCCTTTATGGACCCGATTTAGCTAACCCAAATGATTAAATATATTTCATGTTAACATGTCATATATTTCAATCAAGCATAATGTTACTACTCATAATTCCTATATTTAGATCATATCTAAAAAAAATTATGAACTAATATTTGACATTCAAATAAAACTCTCATAAATATTTGTATGTTTTATAACATAGACATCATGCCATCATATATCATATCTATGTTTTTATACTAAACATGCAAATATTATGGTTTTATACAACATCAATATGTATCAAATATAAAATATCTTTTGAGAGTGTGTGTAATCTATGTTTTGATGCCAAAGCACAATTTAAATTTTCTTTAAACAAAGCATCAACGATAAACAATCGCACGGCAATATGTCACAGAATACCTCATTGAATGGGTAATTCGGATTTTCAATCCACCTGTGACCATATGGCCTTGTGATAAGTTTTAGCCATAATTACATAATTAATGAGAATATTAATTTACATGCAATAAATTAGATCATTAACGAAACCATGGCTCTGATACCATTTGTAGGGAGAAATAGTCTCCGAGGCATGCATATTTTTAAAAATTGATAACTATTATCATTGCGGAAATTAAAAGATTACATATTAATCTATCTAATATGCATCAAGATCATATCTTTGCCTATATATTCAGGGTCGTTTGATCTAAAATATGCATATAAAAACATCAAGATCATATCTTGATCTTCAAGATGACTAGTCACACTATTATCTTGAAGCCTGCCTTAAGATCTAGGGATCAAATCACTTACCTTAAGAACAGTAGGTAAATCCTTATTGCTCTGCAGCCGTTCAATCGTCCGGCCTCTAGTATCGTCCACGCGAAGCCCCGAATGATCAGATTTTTGGAGTGCTAGCTCGCGGAAAAATAGCTTTGCTGATCTTGAATCCTCTCACTTGAATCTTCCTCCAAGATCCACCAGGCTTCCGCTAACACCAGAATCACCAGGATTTTCTATTCTAACATTTTAGAATTACAATCCATAACAATTTAGAATTACAATCCACGACAAATCGTGTATTGTTATTCTATTTTTGTTCTATATTCTCTGGTGAGGGAATGCCCTCTATTTATAGTCTCGATTTAGCCTTGGCATTTAATTCTGACATTTAAGAATCCGTCGTTTGGCAAAAGCGAAGAGACGCCGAAGGCGCGGCGCTTGGTTTAATTCCGATGTTCGGAGAAAACCAAGGAGTCGCGGCGTTTGGTTTAGTTCCGTCGTTCGAAGAAAACCAAGAGACGAGGGATAAATCCGACGTTCGGTAAATAAATGTCATACATTAAATTCTATCTCATGAGATGGGATTTTAGCCATCTCATCATATGAGATCCATATTCGAGAGGTTTGGGTTCTGATCTGAATTTATTTGACTTAACCCACATAGATCATGGTCCAAGCCCAAATCAAATTTGGCTAGTCCTGAATCTATTTAAATTCAAATCAAGTCTAATTTCAAATCAATATTTGAAATTGACTTGTCTTTCTAATAGACTTAAACCAAATTGAATCTTATTCAATTGTACTTAACCCAATTGAGATAATTCAATCAATTAAATTGATTAATTAAATCATATACGATTCTCAATCGTTGATCAGCAAATAGATCATCCTAGGAAACTTCTATGCGTGTGACTCTCTAGGTTTGAACCTAAGCCGGTAGCATAGAAACAACTTTCTATACTAATCGATGTGCCCATCTAGCAATGGAACCTGACGTCCGGATAGGTCGAAGAGTTGCCGAGCAAACTCCAAGAACCCTAAGAAACAGTTATCGTATAATTCATCCTCTTGACCACAAATGCTAAGGATGGCTTAAGAGCTTGTCAACTCTAAATAGCAAATCCATAAAGTGATTTCAACTTTAGTGATCATGTGACTTTCACATGAAGTGCCTTGGCCAAGGTCTTCCTAAATTGAAACACAAGCATTTCTCCTTTTAATGGGATAGGTCAAATTTTATCTTGATCCACAACTGACTACCATAAGTACTTGACTGCACCCAGTAACCTTTCATAGCTGGATTAGAAATCCAGGTGGTCCGGCACCTAAGTACAATGAGTTGCTTGTAAGCCACTGGTTGTGATCTTCAGGTCTGAAGGATACTTATACCTATATCTTCTCGGATTAACTCTTGACAGCAGAGTATCCAGAAATGAGTCACATTCGGTGAAATGTACTCCTACACTTTCACCTGTATGTCATACCAGTGTCTCTACACTCCTTGGTTAAGAGGATAACCAACAAGTATGATATACAACGTCCTATAATTGATAGTACTATGGCCCTGTCATAGTATATCATTTGGTCGCGAACTCTTTTAAGGACCTTCTAAGATAAATCCTCCTTTATCATGAGGAAGATCCTAAGGGCTTCATTACTTTCAGGAGTATTAAGAAGATGTTCTTGTAATGAATAAACTGCCAAATAACTTTTATTAATATATCAATTTATATACAATTTACATCAGCACAATCATCAAATGATTGGCTTTAGGATACAATTCCCAACAATAACAACCCAACTTCCACTCTTCCTACAGTGTTAATCAATGAAGATCAAGTTCAGCGGATTATCCGTGAACTTTCCATTGCTGTATCTAATCGGAGTACCAGTGACAGTAATTCATCTGTTAATGACTTCACTATGGTACCCCATATCTCCTCAGTTTTTGAAACTCTTTCTGAAGTGATTATGACTCAAAAGCAACTTGTCCATGATGTTAGTTTGCTCAAAGGCCGAGTGTTCCACCAAAATGAATCTTCAGTGGATCGTATCTTAAAAGATGTAGACCTAATGAAATCCAAGTTGGAAGCCTTTGAAACTAAAGCTGAGTGGGTGACTTATCAAATGAGATATAATGAAAGCCAAACTAAGGATGCATCGAATGCTCTTGATCACATGAACGCATCTACCGTGAAGCTAAGCAGTCTCGTGGAAACCTACATTGGCCTTACTGCTGCCACAGCTCCTGGTGCATCGTTCTCTCATCCACATCTTTGGGCGCCTCCTCCATAACCATCAGATGATATTCCTGGATCGTCAAGCCGACCAGACGGATCCTCTAAGCAACCAAAAGTTATATCTTTAGATGATGAATGACTTTATATTGTATTATGTTTGTTCTATGTTTAGTATGATGTTTGTTTTATGAATGTTGAATGCTTAAGACAATGGTTTGTAATATTTATCCTATGCTTGACTTGACAATGTATTATGTTTGACTTAATATGAGTAGTGTATGCATCTTTTCTTCATGAATTGTGCGTTGGATTATTGCATATTCCTCAAATTCATCTTTTTGATCAATGATAAAAAGGGGGAGAAGAGTCATGCATAAAATAAAATTATGGAGAAAATTATGCACTCCATATATTCAGGGAGAGATTAATATGTTCAGGGGGAGATTACATATTTTCTTTGCATGATAATGGTTTATGCTTAAGAGTTTTGTATGTTTTGTATGTTTCTTTGCTAGCTAGCTACTTTATTTCACCTTTATGGCTGATTTCTTGCCGTGGAGTCCTTGCTAGCTAGCTAGCTAGCTCAATCCAAAATCCACACGGCTAGGTAGAGAAGCCAGGAGAAAATAGTTAGCTTTAGAACCAAGCTTTCATGCATTAATGGAAAATTAGTTAGCTTTAGAGGTAGCTAAGGCTCAAACTAGTTAGCTCATCAGCTAACTGGCCACAAGAAACAAGAGTAACATTTCATGAACAGAAGGCCTTTGAAATTCAGCTAGCTCTTTAGTTAACTATTTAAAAAGTGCATGAGGTCATGTAAAAAAGTAGTTAGCTCAAGAGCTAACTCAATGAAAATTTCATGCGGCTAGGAATGAAAAGATTTATAAAGTAGTTAGCTTTCTAGCTAGCTACATAAAAAGTTGACTTTGCCATGCAAGAAAGTAGTTAGCTTATCAGCTAACTCAATTTAAATTCATGCGCCCAGGGAATGAAACGTTTTGTTAAAGTAGTTAGCTTGTTAGCTAACTAGATAAAAAGTAAACCCATTCATGATAAAAGTAGCTAACTTGTTAGCTAACTCCAAACCAATTTTCATGCAACGTAGCAGGGAGAAGAAATAAAGTAGTTAGCTTGTTAGCTAACTGCTTTCACACTCCACACGGCCATGAAGAAAATCGTTCAAGAGGAAGCTAGCTGTTCAGCTAGCTAGCAATGCAATCCAATCGGCCAAGCAACCTGCATGGAAAAATTAGTTAGCTTGAGGTAATATTTAGCTAACTCCATGAACTAACCAGCTAGCTGCCCAGCTAGCTGACTCCAAGGAGTGATCGGCCAAGAGAAAAAAAATAGCGATAAAGAGGTTAGCTCTTGAGGCCAGCAAGCTGTCTAAGAGAGGGAAGAAGTTAGCTTACAAGCTAACTTAATTCCAACATGGTTCGGCCAAGCTAACAGGGTAAAGAGAGTAGCTAGCTAGCAAGTGAAGGAAGCTAGCTAACATAGTCATGCAATAATCCTAAGCAATTAAAGAGTCAATTAGCTATATTATAGACAAGAGAAAATAAGCTTCCATGTAACGAATAAAATTTTGCTTGATAAGGCTTACCTGTACGACATATGTACATCCTTGCAATAATATTAATTTCCCTAATAAGCATAGTCTTAATTGTTTTGTAATCATCAAAATCAATCTAGGGGCCAACAATATCTTTTATTAATTCTATGTACCTTTTGATAACTCATTTTTTCTCTAAAATTCACTATATTATTTCTCTAGATACTTTATCATATGCTTTTTCTAAATCAATAAAGACCATATAAAGATCTTTTTATATATCTCTCCATTAATTTTTTTAATAAATAAATAGCTTTCATGGTTAATCTTTCAGTTATAAATTCAAATTAATTATTTGATACCAAAGTTTTAGCTCTTATTCAATTTTTTATTACTCTCTCCCATAATCCATTATATGACTCATCAGCTTAATCCCTTTATAATTTGCATAGTTTTGAATATCTCTTTTATTTTTTGTATATAGGTATTAATATACTTTTTCTCTAATCATCCGTCATTCTTTTAGTTGCTACAATCCTATTAAATAAATTAGTTAATCATATGACTTCAATTTCTCTTAAGCCTTTCCAAACCTCATTAGGGATCACATCTGGCCCTAATGCTTTTGCATTATTTATTTTACTCAAAGCCTTTTTAACCTCAAGTATGCTAAATTTATGAAGAAAATTATGTTCATTTGTTACTCCCAGGTTATCACATTCTTCTTCCCTTAAATTTATTAAATTATTTTTATTAAATTATTTTTAAAATATCTTTTCATCGTTCTTTTATCTTTTCTTTTTTACCAAGACTCTTTCATCTTCATCCTTAATATATTTAATATAATTTAAATTTTTTATTTTTTTTTTCTTAGTTTTGCTAGTTTATATATAGTCTTTTCACCTTCTTTCATATCTAGTTTATTATATAAATCATCATAGGCTTTAAGTTTAGCATTACTTATCATTTTTTTAGCTTCTTTCTTTGCATTCCTATACTTTTTAAGACTTTCTTCATCCCTAGCTTCTTGCCAAATTTTGTAGTTTGTTCTTTTAATCTTGATAGCAACTTGAATCGTTTCACCACCAAGTTTTCTTTCTTACAAGTCCTACTCCTTTTGATTCTCCTAGAATTTCTTTTACTATATTTTTTATGCATTTAATTATTTTTTTCCACATTAAGTTGGAATCACTATCTATATTCATAGTCATTACTCCTACTAACTTGTTTTAAAATAATTTTAATTTTTTTCTTTCAAATTTCATCATTTAATTTTTGGATTAATAGTTTTACATTTTACTCTAAATTTTATTTTTATCCATATATATATGCTACCATTATCCTATATTGTGAAGTTAAACTTTCTTCTAGAATAACTTTACAGTTTTTGCATATTATTTTATCCATCTTCCTAATTAAGAAAAAGCCTATCTAACTTTTATTAGAACCATTTTTAAAAGTTATTAAATGTTCATCTCGCTTTTTGAAACAACTATTTGCTATTGTTAGATAGCAAATGATAGGGGTAGAAGAAATTGAGTAGAGGAAGATGGAGTAAGAGAAGAGGATTTATAATGTTTGGTGATAGATAAAAGGGTTGGGAGTAGACGGGATGTAAGAGATGTGAAATTAGGCTTAGGAAAATGAGGTGGTGTGCTATTGTATTTAGCCAAAATTACAGTGGATGGGACAGGATCAGAATTTTATTTTTTAATATGAAGAAGGGAAGTTTCGTGATCTATGATTTTATCAAATAGTTCTTTGAAAAGTACCACAGAATCTCTTGTCCGCATGGCAGTAATAAGCTCCTTATAGGTAGGGCCTAGGTGACAAGTTACATAGACTAGAGATTAGCATCACTCGGGGGCTCTCCAAGAATAGTGAGTTCATCTACAATCTGCTTAATAGAAACAAAAAAAAAAATCAGTTATAAAATTATCCCCACAAGTGATCGTTGTTAATTTGTCCTTGAGATAAATCATGTATGTAGTAGATATTTTTGTATAGAGTCAGGATAAACGAGACCATTGTTCATGACTTGATATAGTAGACGAGACAAGTGGGATAACAGATTTACTTAATGAAGCAAGAACGGTGTAAAGAATGGGCTAGTCCTGGCAGCATAAGAAACATAAGTCGGATTTACAATGGTGCTGCCCTCTTGAGTTATGGTTTGTGCAAGATACGCAAATGTGCCGTTGAGATAGCTAAAGAGATTGAGGCCGAAAAATAAGGCAATAAATAGAGTTTTTCAAGAAAAATAATTATACTTTATGAGTTTTAGAGGGAGTTGAGCTGCAGCATTGATCGTCATGAGGGCTGGAGAAGAATTGGGTGATATAGTAGCAATAGAATTAAAAACGATGGTAGAAGATGAAGGTGACCAAATTGATAGATTAGGGCTATGCCGACGTAATCCAACACATTCAACGGAAGGAATGCATTTCAAAATTTTAAAAATGAGCTAATAAAATTTAAATCTTATTTAAAATTTATTTTCTCAGTAATTGCAAGATTTTAGATCAAATCTAATGTTTAGGTAGTGTTTGATATGGGGGATAAGGAAGGATATCCCCTGGATATCCCTCCTTATTCCCAAATGCTATAGCTAGAAGGGATAGGTCTGAAAAATTTAACTAGAGAGGATAACCCATGGTTAACCATGGTTAACCATGGGTTATCCCTTGAACTTATTCCCTAGGGAACCCAGGAACAACTAATGTTATCCCTTGATGGCAAACTTGTAATTTTAAAAAAATGCTTATTCCCTCAGCTATCCCCTGGATAAATGCTATCCCGTACATTTATCCAGGGATAGCTTTTAGGCTATCAAACACTACCTTAGATAAATTTAACTTTTAAATATCACCTCATTATGTTAAACTCTTCAATTGGAAAAAAATCCCGATAGATCTCTGGGTCTCGAACTAGAGTTATTCACACATTTGGCCTTTACGGGTATACACATAGGGCTAAGATTCATTCGAAGTGGGTGGATCACTGGGGTGCTAGTTTTGTGCAGATCTCCTTCGGTGAAGACGGTGCAACAAATCCTTTGCTTAATTACTGGAAGAAAGCAAATTCTTCTCTCTTAATTCTTCTTTTACCAGCAATTATATCTCATATAGGGTGGTAGAAGGAGGCTTCCAAAGCTTAGAATAGAAGGGAATTGGGTGAAGGAATGGGCTAAGTGGATGGAACAATGTAGAGGTAGAAAGGCCACAAGGTATCAAGATTTGAAGGAAAACCATGTGATGCTCTGAGTTAATAATGCTTTGCCAATTATTCATTTTTCTAGAACGACGACATTTCTAGAGAAGGAAGGCTTAGCAATCTTGGATCTCTCTCTCTCTCTCTAGCAGGACAAGAACAAAAAAAGAATGTTATTGGGGTTAAAAATACATAATTAGCTTATAATTAGAATTCTATTTGGAGGCTCAACTCGAGACTTTGAGGTCTTTTTGAAGCCGATGGAGCTTGCATTCTTTCATATACTCTTTGCGGCTTTCTGGTGCTAAAATGATTAGCTTCCACTAAAAAAATGTCTAAGATAGGTCTGTTTCTAATTAAGGCACTTTGAGGAGAACTGATAGCAAGTTTCTAAGATTCTATGATTTTGTAAATTCTATGCTAAACCACTCCTTTTTTCCCACAGAATTCATGAGTAATGCTCTGACAATGAGTATTCTTACTCTTTACATACACAATCCTAAACTTTCAAAAAAGTCACTGCATCCTCGTTGATATTGTTGTTATCCTCTTCTTTTCCCTAGTGTTATTTTGACAGTTTTGACTGTGCTAAAACTCCACCTTGAGTCCACCTTCTTTACTGTCTTATTGAAACGTTGGGTTGGAATCTTCTTTCAGTTCTGGGTTTCAAATTTTCTGTATTGTAGCATCACCAGTGCAAACATAAGGAGACACTAGAAGTTCGGCAGCATAAAATAGTTTTTAACTAACCTTTCAACTACTGATTCAAAGTTATCCACTAGATCAAAGGTCTTGTAGGTCTATATTATAGTGCAACATATCTGAAGTATTTTTTCTGCTCATTATCTTGCTGAGAAGTATGTAATAGTCAACTATGAGATGGTTTCAAACTTTTGTGCAAATTCCAATATAAAATCTTAGCTGGTCCCTCTACCACATTTTTTTCTGTCTGAAATGTTTTTCTCAGGAATGTTTAAGATAAAATTGTGAAGTAATTACTTAATGAGCAACTATAGTTGAGATAAGTCACTTAAGTATATTGTTGTTATTTATGAAGATATAAAATATCATTAAAAGTAGACATAAATGAGAAGTATGACAGTCATTCATAAAATGAAAATGTTCTGTTCCATTTACTTAAATTAGATGTCCTATTCTGCTCTCATTTTTCACCTCTTTTTCCTTTATTTTTTATTTTTTGATCTGCATTTCAGGAACAATACCTGATGGTGCTGACTCCATTATGCAAATTGAAGATACTAAAAAAGTGACCGACATTTTAGATGGTTCTAAGAGGATCAAGATATTGGTATAAGTAGCTCTTGGACATGATATCTGTAATGTGGTATGTTGTTCTAACTCATTCAAGTTTATTTTTATGTTTTTGTTTAGAAATTTATTTTGTAGCAAAGCAACACATCTAATCCATGGTTAAGTGTAACTGAATTTTCCTCTCTCATTTTATAAATATGCTAGGATTGTTAGATCATAATCCATTGCAAAATTGAGTATCAAAATTCCCCAATGGATTCCTGACACCAAGCCCATGTTCACAGCATACATGATTTTTTTATCATATATGTTTCTTCTTAAAAGAATATGTAATGGATGGCCTATTGATGTTTTCTTCCTCTGTAATTCTGAAATTGCTTCATTTACCCTTCAGTTTAATGCTTACTTATGGTGCTCTCACAATCTAAAACAAAAACCATGTACACTGGTCTATCACTTATTATTTACCATCTAAAATTCTCTCAGTTGATATTTCAACTTGATTTCCAGTACCACTCTGCATCATATATTTAAGCCCTTAGTTGTTTGGTTTCTTGTAAGCATGCACTCAGATTTGGCAGAGTTAATGTCTTCTTTTGTTTTGGATTGACTTTTTGCTCGCCTCCGCTCCATTCACTCAGTTTTGATTGCAAATGTTGGTGCAGATAGTGGCTATCTAATTGATAAGACTGAATTTAGAGTTACACTCTATGTCCTTAAGACAATTTAGTCTCGCAACGATGCTTACGGTCTGTATAATGATTGTCTCCTAGAATACAATAGTCTTCTTTTGATGAAAGCAGCACTAAAATTCACCAAAAATATCTAACCAAGAATACTTCTCTTTTTTTAATGCAATATTGCTATACTACCCTTAGAAGAGTATGCAAATGCCTAAGAGAGGAAATGATCTAGGATTGATTCGGATTGAATCTGGATTGAATGAATGTCTACGGTTCTATTTATAGGTTTTAGGTGTCTTTTGGAAGCAACCCTACGGAATTGATATGCAACGTTAGATCTGATCGAATCTGATCAACAACCTAATCAATAAGCCTTTTCGTAATGGAATGAGTTGATTTACCGCCGTGATCTGAAGATCGCATGATCGATCCACCTTTTCGAAGCCCTGATACGCGGATCACGCGATCGGCCCGCCTCTTCGAAGCCTTGATACGCCGATATGTAACCGTGATATAAAGATCACGTGATCGATGCACTTCTCAAAAGCCTTGATAGGCTATCATGCGATCGACGCATATCTTGCTGCGTCGATCTGTGATCTGTATGCGTATCTTATTACCAACGGTCCTATTGACCGATCAACCGATGGTCAATGATCTTTTCGTCAACGGCTGCGATCAATCCAAGCCATGATCAGCCGATCAACACTGCTATTTCTAATCACATCGGTCCATCGTTTGATCTCAGTTCCTCATCTTAATCCGATCAATCTCCATCGTTGGATCCTCATGATCAAGAAAAAGGTTTGTTAAGTATAATATTAAGTCGTCAAATCAATATCCATATAAGTGAACCTTTCTTTCTTGATTTTTCCGATGTGAAACTAAATGTCCTCACAATTTTCCATTCGCACATAAGGAGAAAGTAATGAGCTTTCAAGGCCCATTAAGGTATTCAGGCCTATTGGCCCATTTACCCAATAGCAAAAACATTACTCCTAGGCAAGACTCTAACTTCAGTCAAACTTTACATATTTTTCATGATAATTAATAGCAGTAGCAGTTTGTCACTGTTGGGTGATGGCATAGATATCCCTCAACTATTTCTTACCATAATTAGGGTGAAATTATGATGTTTGCTTATGGATGTAACCCATCCAACTCTAAGCCATTTCCTACCATAAGCAAATTATGTTGCCATGCATTGCTTACAAGAGCTGACCTAGCAAACCTTTGCCCATTTTTCAACAACTTTTAGGCAATGGTGTTGTATGTTGCTTATCTGGCAATGCATTCTCATTAGCAAATGTTGAATAGAACTTGCTTTATTATTTTGAACTTCTTCTAAAACATGCCATTATCTTAAAGTCAACCTTCTGGATTTTTCATAGGTTCATCGGATAGAGGTGTTTTCAACCTTATTATTATGAGACTTCATTCCATTAATAATATATACTTTTTCTTATAAAAAACAGCAAGAAGCCTAGTTTTATCAAGATGGCATTCTACATGGAGCTAACTTAAGAAGAATCTATGCTATAATATTAAGTATAGTTTGACAACTAGCAAACTTGATGTTAGATTCCTATTAGCTGTTCTAATTATGGTTTCAATTTTCAATGGGATATCTTATGGGATGTTTGGTTGGGATAGGACTGTCCTCACATTGTCCTAACATCCCAATTGGTGTCCATCCTAAGTGTCAAGGCAGATTAAGATGGTGGCGCATCCTGTTTCATGATAAAATTGGGACAGTCATTTCCAAAATTTAAAACCTTGGTTCTAATGTGCCTAGTAAACTGTATTTGGGGTATATGGGCCATATGCAGATGTGGAAGAGTTAAAGGAAGATGCGATATCATGAATATTATAATGTAAAGCAAGTAATCAATAATAAATATAAAAATTTACTCCTAATGATAACAGCAATATCTAGATTATTATTGGGTAATGTGGTATATTTATCATACAAATCCTTCTTGACTTTGTCAACCTATCTAGATGATCACCTTTTGAATGGATAGGAGGCTTAAGGTTGAGCTTGATTATTTCATTGGAGCTTGTTTGTGTATAGCTGATTGCTTAACGGTTACTAAAGCTAAAAGGCTAGTTACTTTTACTTATCAAAGGATCTATGTCAAATATTGAGTTAGTTTGACACTATGCTCTTCATGGTTTAGAGGTGGAACTATCAAGTTTAATGTTGTTAAGCATTTGAGTCTTGGTGCGTCTTGGTGTAATATGTAAGTACATCATTTTGGTGAGTGAATGGTACTTGTGACCCAATTGGGATATTGGTTCCTTCATGGAATGGGGTGTCTTGATTATCTCAATTGTTAATAGTTGGGATGTACTACTACAATTGAGTCCTATCACTTGGGACCATGGCTTCCAAAATTAGTGGAGCATAATGCTATTGTTTTGGTTCAACACAAAAATGACACCGATACAATTCCCAAGATGTTGAAACAAAGCAGAACAAGGGCAGAGTGGCACTGGAGAAGGAGAATTAGGTGGTATAGTGGCATTGAAGGAGGCAAGACTAAAGGAGCAACATACCTTGAGCATTGGTAGTTGTTGTGTTCTTAAGTGTCAAGATGTAGATAGTAATTTGTAGCCTCTACAATCACCTAATGCAAATGAGAAGACCACCATAACATGCCTAATGAGACATGCATCATTAATAGTTATTCAATATATTTATATACAACCTATCAATTCAACTATCCTTTTAGGTAAAATATTTTTGTGAGAAAAAAATCCCATTTTAATAAATGGTTGTAAGATTTTTTTTTCCCCTTTTGATCCTAGTTGTATGAAGTCTGCATTTTTTTTTTGTTTATAGAATTACATTTTAGAAGTCAAAAACCCCAAATTAGGTCGATAATTTTATGTGCATAGACTTATTAGTTTGACAAATTGCGTAAAATGAACTTTCACATGATATTATAACATGCAACGAACATGATCAAGTTAAATCTCATGATATAAGGCATTGTATGATCCATAATATCAATCTTCATCTTGTAAGCCTAGCTGATCCCTATCCACATATTGTTTAGAATTATTTTGTTCTTATCGCAGTATCCTAATATTTTAACAACAATGTTCCTCTCAACAGTTGCTGCCATATTTTAGCATTTCTAAGATCTAAGGAAACTCTCTGGCTGCTGGACTTTATTTTAGCCATGGTAAAATTTATTAGAGTGTCACTTCGTGAGTTAGACTATGAACATCAACTAGCTGAAATACACCTTTTGTGTTTGGCTAAAATGGTAGGCAAAACTATGATTTTTTATGTTCTGTTAGGCCAAGTGTAATGATCTTTATTTGTTTTTCGAATCGAATCATTCTTATATCATGCCTTTCTGTCTCCTGTGACTACGAACCATATGATTGAGTAAAATTTCCTAGCTTCTCCTATACAGTATAGTCATTATTGCATAATATTTTTCAGATAAACCTAAGTTATTAACTTTGGATTTTAGTTTCATTTTTGACCAATGGATTTGACGCGCCCCGAATCCTAAGGTGAATCCAGGAAGTGGCAACCCGTCAAATGGTAAACATGCAAGGTATTCAATAACAGAAATGATTATCAATTAAAAGTTAATTATTATTATGCCATCAAAAGTACCAACATTTTTATTACAAATTCCAAACAAAAAATGTCCAAGATACAAGAAAATATAAATGTTCATTCAAGTTAGACTGACAGAAACTTTAATCTAACCATATCCTTCTTCATTTCTTTGTTCTGAAAAATATCAACAAAAGTTTAATGAGTTTATACTCAATAAGTAAGTCTAACATAAATCATATTATGTAATTTTAAGAATATAACATATATTGATTTACTTACCTTCATATGTCAAAACTTTCATATCATCGTACTATCTAATGTTACTTATATTTTTAAAATTCATTGAAATCACAATGTATATTATGACTCAAGATTTCGGTTCTAAGTTTTCAAATCATCATATTGTATTTTATCTTATTACAAATACACCACGATCACAAACTATGTCCACATATATCCCTGTGACAGGATCAGAACATAAACCACATACAATCCCTGTGGATGGGGCCAGAATAGAACACCACATGTAATCCATGTGGATGAGGGCCAGAACAGAACACCACATGTAATCCCTATGGGTGAGGGCCATAACAGAACACCACATATAGGGTGTATCCTCCATATATATCCCTGTGGAGGTGGGTCCTGGTATCAAAAATCATTTCACATAATCATATCATAGTGGACCACGGGTAACATATTTTCTTTTCAGAACTTATTTTCCTTTGTTATGCAAATGTTAACCATAAAATTCTTTAAGTTAACATAGCATATACACATATTCATATTGTACTTTCTATATTAATAATATAAAAATTTAACATTTTTACGAATTTATGATTTGAAAATGTATAGTAACTATTTATTTTGCATAAGCAATATTAGTTTATTATTTATATTATTTTCACATGTATTATTATTTCTACTACTATTGCTATCATTATTTATTTTATGAATTATGTAGAATTAATCTAAAATCCAAAATATTATTATCAACTTTCAAATGAATAAAATAATATATCAAAATTCATTTGCATGATAGTAGCATATACAAAAACAAAATATATATCGTGTACAAATATTTTATTCAGAAATTGCATAATCCAATAATTTACTACATTACTCATGATAAATAGCTTACTTACCTTCATCGCTAATTCACACGTCCAAATCAATTTTCTAAGCTTCTGACACCTATAATATAATATTTTATATTTTAAGTTTTCAAAATCTATAAGGCTAAAATAGACTCAACCAAGCTATCAAGTCTTGTCCTGGGTCCAACTTGGGGCTCGAATATCTTCATGTTCATTATTTTAAATTGGAAAACAAAAATTCTCCAACAAATCATGATCAAAGCTAATCCAAACCCTATTTTTCTTTTATTAAGCTCAACCCAATTTGGGGGCAAAAGTTTTAGCCCAAACGGGTTGACTGGGCTGGACGAGCCCAAGCCCAATCTCTCTCCTTTGTTTGGGAAGGAGCCGGTGGCCAAGGGCCACTACTGACCCTCCCCCATGGCCACATGGCCGGCCGTCGATGACCGGCCCAATGCCGGCCGGCGGCGGTGGCCTTCCTCTTTTTTTTTTTTTTTTTTTTTTTTTTTTGCTCCTTCCTTTATTTCTTCCTCGCGCTGTCGCCGCTTTGCAGCAGCGACACCACCCTCTCACCCTCTCTCTCCCTCTCTTCTCTGCCTTTGTCTCTAAAATCCATCTCTCTCTCTTTCATGGAACAGCAACCTAGATCTCTTTCTATCTCTGGTATCAAATATGGAATTGAGACACAAAACAAAGGCAAAGGAGGGAGATTACCTGCGATTCAATCAAGCCGGTGAGGAGATGATGGCAAGAAGAACAAAGACGAACCAGGAGAGGAGAGGAAGAGTTTCTCTCTTTTTTTTTAGTAGAATATTCTCTTATTCTAGTTGTAACGTCGCGATAAATGCGGACGTTATAGGATTTTGGCTTCATTACTTAAGGAACTCTGGTGTTGAAATTCCAGATTGGCTTATAGATTACCAAGAAAAGAAGATACAGAAGTGATATTTACCGCAAGGAATCATGGTGTCATTCACTCAGGAGCTGCATTTTGCTCCTGGTCTTCCTGGGATCCATACCACCACACTTCACAGGGCCACAAACTCCATAAGTCAACTTTGTTGTCTTTTCTATTCTGCTAGGGAATAAAAGAACCATTGGTCCGTTTCTCTCCCATTTCTATCAAAGGACAATCTTGAAAAAAAATTCCCATAAAAAGTCCACCGCTGTTAGTGCTTTAAGTTTCGTGTGCTGAACGACTGGGGTTTCAGTTCTTGTAGTGCTTTAAGATTTGTGCATCCGGAGTTTCTTACTGCGGATCTTCGGCAATGGCTGGTGTCGGATCCCCGGCCTCCTGCCGGACGAAAGCTGCTTCATCAAATTCAACTCCTATGGAAGCGGATGGGGCTTCGGGTGATGGAAGAGCTGGATTTCGGTCCTCTGTTCGTTTTGACTGGGTGTCATCTTCACCGGCTCCGACAGAGGTTGCGGCGTTGGAGAGGCGGTTCCCGGAGGTCCTCCAGGTTCCTTCACAGGTGCTAGCCGAGGAATGGGGGATTAAGGCTGTGATTGCTCGCAGCTTGTCAAGGTGGGTTCCGTATGAAGCCATCGTCAAGGAGCTTCGCCGAGCTGGTGCGGCAAGTGGAATCGAAGCTCTGTCCATGGCCCATTGTCACTTCATGTTTAGATTCGATGATCCTGGAGCCAAGGCGCTAGCATTGAGCAGACCTTGGGTTGTCAATGGGCAGCCCATCGCCATGGAGAACTGGCGACCGGAGTTTGTTCCTTCTGATGACTCCCTCTCCTCTATTCTCCTGTGGATTCGGCTGCCCTCCCTGCCCATTGAATTCTGGTTGGAGCCGATCGTTAGCTCCATACTCTCGGATGCGAGGGAAAGGAAGAGAGCAGGGTTTGCTAGAGAATGTGTCAAGTCAATCTGAGGAAACCTTTGCGGCCAGGGGTGCGGGTGCATGGAATGAGCAGTCTGGCAACCTTTCGTCTATGAGCACTTGGAAGGTATATGCAGTGTTTGTGGGTCGATGCATCAGGGAGATGGCTGTGGTTCTGTTGATGAGACTGTCCCTCCCTCATCTCCTCCGTTGTACGGGCCGTGGATGGCAGCCCTGCGGCATCCGAGGAATCCCACTGGCAAGGATCCAGAGGTTGGAAATAAGCCCAGGAAGTCTCCTGTGTCCTCCTCGGTGGACTGGCAGCTGCCCAAGAAGCCTGTGCCAGGGCGACGGCCAGAGATGGTGTATCAGGGGTTGATGCTAGCGCCTCTGCTGTGAGGATGGGAGGGGTCGATCGGCCTTCTGTGATTCCGGTTGTGGCTAAGGAGAGCGTGCCTATTTTTTCTTCTGCAACGGCCTCTGGGAATCTCTCTTCACTAAAGGCTTCGGTGGAAGGAGGGTTGGCGTGCCGGTCACTGGTCTCTGTGCTAGTTCAAGCTGGGGACCTTAGGGAGCCAGTGTCTGCTTTGTAGAAGGCTTCATCTGATTCATTGGCTAATCCCTTTTCTCTGGTGGGTTCTGACAAATGGGCGGGTAGGCCGAAGGCCCAGTTCGAAGCCAATCCTGGGCCACTTAAGCAAGCCCGGCCCATGGAATCAGTGGCTCCAAAAGTGCTTTCTAAAGCTTCAAAAGGCAAAGGCAAATTAGCTGCTCGAGGTAAAGGCAGTGCGCAAGCCACCTTTGTCTTCCCTGCAACTGTAGGTGAGCTGAAGGGACATGGGACTGTGTCAGACATTGTGCCCAACTGAACTAGACTGATGAGGTGCTTACCCCTGCTGTCATCGATGAGGCCCCCTAGCTGAGCTCTCAGGCGACTCAGTCCCATGACTCAGTTGTTTGCTTTCTCAAAAAGGCTATTCAGGTGGACCTAGCGGTTCAGACTTCGGATAGCCAGGACTGGGGGACGTCTCTGGGTGTCCCTATTGATAGTGGCCCTATTGACACTGTGATGCTAGGGGATCGGGAGCCACCCCATGATACTGAATGAAGATCCTCATATGGAATGTTCAAGAAGCTCTGAAACCAGCGTTTCGCTCCTCTTTTGGGAGGCTCATGCAGCTTCACAGTTGTGACATCTGTGTTTTGTTGGAGACTCTGTTGGCTGGGGAGAGTCTGGCTCATGTTAGGCATCAGATTTCCAGAACCTGGTCTTCTTATGCAATTGAGTCTGATGGCTTATCTGGGGGCATTATTGCTTTATGGAGGTCTAGTAATATTAGAGTTGATGGGTTTCACCATTGTGGGCAGCATGTTGCATTGGTTATCTTTGAAGGATCGTCGGCCCCCTGGCTTCTGTCTGGGATCTATGCCAGTACTGATTTTCGGGACCGCCGTATTCTTTGGGACGAGGTTCGGTCCTTGCTTTCTCAGGGCATTCTGTCCTTGGTAGCAGGGGATTTCAACTGCATCATTAGTGCCAATGAAAGGAGAGGCGATAGACAGTTTGTGGAGTCTACAGGCAGTTTTGAGTTTCGGTCATTTCGGTCATTCATAGCCACCGCCAATCTTTTGGACCTGGGATTTTAGGGAGCCCGGTTCACTTGGTGCAACAATCGCCAGAGCTCTGCTAGAGTTTGGGAAAGGTTGGATAATGTTTTGGCCACAGACAAATGGATTTAGCTTTTTCCATCTACTACTGTTACGCACTTGTCCAGAATTGCCTCCGATCACTGTCATATTCTCATTGATACTGAGGTGGTTGGCCAGTGGACGGGACAGTTTAAATTTGAGAAATTCTGGACTTCTTACTCCACTGCTAGGACCTTAATATCTGAGGTATGGCATCTTCTTGTCAGAGGTAATGCCACCTATAGATTGTCTCGACGCCTGGAGCTTGTGAGGCGTAGGCTGTCCAGATGGAATAGGGTGGTGGTGGGTGACATTTTTCGGAAAATTGAGGAGGTGGAGAGCATTATTGCTTCTTTCCAAGAGAAGGAAGATCAGCTTGGTTATCTTCAAGATTCTGACTTATCTTCTCTTAGGTCTAATCTTGCTCTTCACCACTCACTTCTACGGCAGCAGGAGGTTTATTGGAGACAAAGATCCCGTATTCAGTGGATCAAGGAGGGTGACCAGAATACTAGATTTTTTTATCGGTCACCTTAAAACGTCGGGCTTCTAATCGCATTAGGAGGCTCTTTGATGATGAGGGCAATGTCTAGGAGAGCTCACAGGGTATCAAGGATCAGCTTCTTCAGTTCTTTCATTCTCGCTGGATTGAGTCTTCTAGGGATGAGTCCCCTGTTTTCCCTGTGCCAACTCCTCTGAAGGTCACTGATGAGGAAAATGTGTTTCTTACCAGACCTGTTAGTGCTGAGGAGATTCGGCTTGCCCTATGGAACCTTGGTCCGGATAAGGCCCCGGGGCCTGATGGGTTTCCTTCGTTTTTCTTCCGTCATTATTGGGCTATTGTGTGTCAAGATGTGGTGCAGGCTATCCAGTTAGTTTTTCAGACCAGATCTGTTCCTACTGACTAGAACAGAACTCTTGTTATCCTGGTGCCGAAACGGACTGATGCCTTGCTGCCGCATCATTTTCGGCCAATTAGCCTATGTACTACCCTTATAAGATTTGTGCTCGGCTATTGGTCTCCCGGTTGAGGAGGGTGATCCCTCGCCTTATTTCTCCTGAGCAGGGGGCATTCCTCACTGGTTGGTGTATCTCCGATAATGTTCTGCTTGCTCAAGAGGTTATGCATGATATTCTCAGAGCCCCTGCTCGCCAGTGTCCGATGGGTTGTTAAGCTAGATATGGAGATGGCTTATGATAAAGTTAGATGGGATTTCTTATTCCGATCACTTCAGGAGTTTGGGTTTGATGAGCTGTTTGTTTCATGGATCATGTCCTGTGTTCATTGGCCCTCCTTCTCCATCATTGTAAATGGTGGTCAATCGGATTATTTCCACTCTGAGGTGGGTCTTAGACAGGGATGCCCGCTATCGCCTTTCTTATTTATCCTCAGTGCTGATGCTTTATCCAGGGCTCTTCATCAGGCTCAGCAGACTTCTTATCTTGTTCCTTATAGTACGGGACCCCAAGGGCCTGTGTTATCTCATCTTTTATTTGCTGATGACTGTATATTGCTGGGGAGGGCTACTGCTAGTAATGCTATTGCATTTGCTTCAGTTCTTCAGTCTTATTGTAGGGCTTCTGGACAGAAGGTTAATACAGATAAATCCATGATTAGTTTTAGCCCGAGGACCAAGTCTTCCACGAGGGATTCCATTATGCACATATTGGGCATTGATCAT
Organism: Calamus simplicifolius; assembly: GCA_900491605.1. NCBI lineage: Eukaryota > Viridiplantae > Streptophyta > Magnoliopsida > Arecales > Arecaceae > Calamus > Calamus simplicifolius. The sequence goes on along the minus strand of UESW01002351.1, from coordinate 43,695 downwards.
CAGGTTGATCACTTCTCTTATTTGGGTGTTCCTATAATAGAGAGGTGGCCACATATATCTGACTTTAGTGGTTTGAAGCGCCATGTTCGTGACAGACTAGATGGATGGCAAGTCACTGGCTTATCTATGATGGCTAGGCTTACTCTGATCCGATCAGTGCTCACTGCTCTCCCCCTTTACATCCTTTCTAACGCTACCATTCTGGTGACATGTTTGAGGAGGATGAAGAGGTGGTTTAGAGATTTCCTCTGGGGTTCTACATAGGATAGCCAGGGCTCCACTTGCTGGACTGGGAGTCTGTGTGTATGCCGATCTCGGAGAGGGGGCTTGGGATTCAGTCCCTTATAGCGAGAAGGGAGGCGCTGATTGCCAGGCATGCTACGAGATTCTTGCTAGACCCTGATTGTCTATGGAGCTTGTTTATGCATGCTAAATATGGCGACTGGACCACCCATACTCCATCTCAGGCTACTCGTGGTTGCTCCTTTTTCTGGAAGGAGGTTTATCGTCATGCGTCGGATGTGCTTCCTCATATTTCTTGGATGATCGGTGATGGAACGTTAGTTGATGTCCTTCGGGATACGTGAATGGCTGATGTTCCTTTGGCCCGATGGCCCACTTTTATCAGTATTGATATCCCCAACGGATTGCGAGTTTCTGACCTTATTGTCCAGAATCACAGGGCTTGGCATTCTCCTTTCATAACCACCATGTTTGGTGCTGATCTGCATCAGCGCATTCTTTCTATTCCCCTCCCTTTGGATCACACTTCAGACACTAGACTATGGAGGCGATCCTGTTTGACTAGCGCTTCGATCAGGGATCTCATGGTGGACTTCAGACCGCAGGCCAGCCAGACTATGGAGGCGGCTTGGATTTGGATGCTTCCCATCAACCCGCGCGTTCGGCTTTTTATTTGGAAGGTGGCTTGGGTACGCCTTCCGACCTGCTCCCTCCTCTCTAGGAGGGGTATGGCGATCCAGCCTACCTGCCCGTTATGTGGTACTGAGGAGGAGACTATTGACCATGCCATCTTCACTTGCACTAGAGCGAGATTGGCTTGGCAGATCGCGGGCTATCGTTCGCGGAATGCGTGCAGTACTCTTTCTTGTACTTTCCTACTGGCTTTTTTGCGGCAGGAAACGAGGAGGGATACTGATCGGCTAAGCTCTACTGCTTCCTACTTGGCTTATCAGGTCTGGCTGTCTTGTAACCGACATATCTTTACTGCTATGGCGGACCCTCCCCATCGGATTGTTAGGACATTCATGTCTCTTTCTGCTGAGTACACTATCCATCAGTCTACCTTAAACTCTAACAGCCTAGCTTCTGCGATTCTCCTGCTGCCTCTGCAGCGCACCAGGGTACGGTCTATATCTCCTGGGAACCCCCCCACTAGGGTTTATCAAAGTCAATTTGATGGTAGTGTTCAGGGTCGCCTGGCGGGATCGGCTTTTATCATCCGTGGCTCTGATGGTTTGTTGATGGCAGCTGATGGGTTTGGTCTTCTTGATCTATCTGTGCCGTCTGCGAAGTTGCATGCTGCGTGGGCTGGTATCTCTTATGCCACACGTAGCCTGGGCATTCGTAGGCTCACCATTGAGGATGACTCTACTACGGTCGTTCGATGGCTCCAACAGGATCTGCGCAACCCGCTTTCTATCAACCCTCTGGTTAGTGATATACGGTCAATGCTTCGGCAACTTGATTCTGTTCAGATTCAGCATATATACCGGGAAGCTAACTCTGTCGCCGATTGGGTTGCTGCCTGGATCGCTCATCATTCTGGTCCTTGGTATTGATTATCGGGTGACTCCTACCCGATGGTACTCTCTCAAATCATGTATTCTGATATATCGGCATGTCTTACCCTAGATTGATATGATTGCCCGTTTGTAACCAAAAAAAAAAAAAAAAGCACAATCTTCCTTATTTACAATCAAAATTGTCCTTTCTCTAGAGGTGCAATTTAATTTCTATATGAACAATTAGTTCTTTCATGCAGTGGCTCAAACACAATTTTCTTTCTTTTGAGTACACATTTTGAGGTTAATTCATGGTTGGTCTCTAGATTCTTTTGTGTGGTGATGGATTTCATCAATTGGTTTAGTCCTTGGCGGCCTATTAATTATTATTTTAATTACTTAGGTTATCTTCAAAAGTCGAGTAAAAGTTTATAGATAGTAAGTGAACTTGAGTTATAAGTACATAACACATAATTTATCTCGAGCCGCACACTCGGATCAACTTCGTTAGCGGGCCAAAACGATATGGCCCAAAAGCTCGAGTTGAAATTAATGAGTAGTAAGTGAACTTGAGTTATAAGCCCATAATATAATTTTCTTCTATCCAATATAGAACTAAATGTAAATATAAGGTATCAGAAGAGTCCTCAAATTGATATACTAAAAGCCAGCAACTCGGAGATAATTATATTTCAAGTTTTTATGGTCCGCAAATTATCCTCATTCTCTTATCAAGATTCAATTTTGAGGCTTCTTCGAGTGTTCTCACACATCATTTCCTGGGTTCTAGTGCTGGCTTAGCAATTCATTATTTTAATTACCTTTGTTTATTGTTGCAATTTTCTTAAGCTACACTATTCTTGTGTCAGGTGTTATCTAGCAAACTTATTTACTAAATAGACTGAATGTCATCATTGGCATTTCTAGGCGAATAAAAGACAGAAAATTTCAAAAGAAAATGGAATTTCTTAACCTGAGACATTCTTGAACCACCTGAAACTTGTAGAGGGCACCTACAAACAATACAGACATCCAAGGAAATCTGATCAAGAATTGATGAGCTTTGTTCGATTAAAACGCATGGATAGCACATACTTCAGCACTTGATTGGGATGAAGGTCACCTTGACTTTTTTTTTTTCAACACTCCATTCTTATAATATTGTATTTATATTCTTGTCACTTGTTACAATCCAATCACTCGTGTGCGGTTGAGAGACCATATATGATGACACAAGGGAAGTAGACAAAAGAATGGTAGCATTCTTTGCATGGTGCCAACATCTGGCTGACAGGCACCCAGAGGATATAAGAGAGTTGATGAACCATGGACTGATCTGTCTGACCTTGCAAAGAAGAACTCTACAAGAGTGTGAAAGGTGTTGAATGCTATCTGGTCAGTTAAATTTTGATACTATCGATATCAAGATAACAATATGTGCAAGTTGGATGGGACTCACTTGGTCATAGAACAAAGTCATATAAACATACAAAAAAAATATAGGATCAAGTCAAATTGCTATCAGGTATGATGCAACAGCTAGGTAAGCATTATATCATCAATAAAAATTATTGAAAAACAAGATATAAGCTAACAGAAATTATACTTGCAATTTTGTTTCGCATCATATTTCCTGGTTGATCATTAGGTGGCACCAATTTTTGACAATTGCTAAGATTTAAGACTAGTGCATGCATGGCAGACATCCAAGTCTTTTGTAAATGGATGCGTTTCATGTAAAGATGGCAAAAATGGATTGGATTTATTTATTTAATTCATATTCAATTAGCCATAAATGAATTTGAATTTAAATTAAATAAATTTAGGTTGTAAACTAATTGATCTATATATATATATATATATATATATATATATATATATATGTGTGTGTGTGTGTGTGTGTGTGTTTGTATGTATGTATGTATGTATGTATGTATGTTAAGTGGGTTGAATACCAATTTTATATTCTTAATTTATTTAAGTAACTAGTTCGATTGGATCGAGCCTATTTATATCACTGATTAGTAGGTTAAACCAGTTAAATAAATAAAAAGGATTGTCATCTATTTGGAGAACATTTCTGATGAGGGGCAAAATTGTCATTACATTTGATGGGCATGTTGACTCTATGGGCAATAAAGATAACAATTTTTGGATGGCCTCTTCTTAAGATAGCAATTTTCAGACGATTTTTCTAGGCGGAAAGCCTTGGCCACCGCAACCACGCTATGTCTTTTGCATCAAGGCATTTATGGCCTCATAAAGGCCATATGCTTTAAGACATTTAATGCCTTATTTACTTCTATGCATTAAGGGTTGACACGTTGGCCCTTATGCCTTGGCATCTACTTCTGCGGAGCCATGATGACCGAACCACATTCAAAATACCTTTTCGGAATCCGGCACGTAGGTCCATGTGATCATTAAACCTCATGGCACCAACTAGCTCTCCTAACCGTCGATCATCTAACTGACAAGATACGGATCCCGCTGGCCTCATAACAAACTTGATTCGAATCCTAACAGTTTTCAGACCTCATCCAGAGCACATTCAAGGAATCAAGTGATCGCCTATAAATACCACCACCCTCAAGCCTTTCAGGTACGACCATTCTATGCCCATTTTTTACACAGTTCTTATACTAGCTCTCATTCTCCATTGAAGCTCCCCCCTGAGCTCGAAGCTCTAGCCAAAAAGGGGAACTCTTCTGTGAGAGTCTTCTCCTCACATCTGCTTGCTGTGAATCTCCACTGACTTGGGCGTCGGAGGGTCCTCCACAGAGGGCAACCCCCACAGCATCCTTTGCGCGTGGACTGTCTTGCAGGTTCCACCCCGAAGTAGCGGGATCAACATCCGGATCAGGAGCCAAAAGCGCACCCGAGTCGGAGAACGGATTTTCGCAGCAACAGATTGGCGCTAGAGGAAGGGTCTCAAGTCCCATAAAATTGTGATCCAGGAGACAAGGCTCAAGAGCCAGAGGAAGCATCCTTTGATGGCCAATCGAAGGAGAGCTACTTCTGAAGCCCGGGACCAGGTCGCCTCCCAAAAACTTGATCCGGTGGGCAACGTGGCACCGTCGCCACCACCGGTTGAGACTCCATCGCCACCAGCAGCCCCAGTAACCCAGGGCCAGTTTGCCACACTGGTCCAACAGGTCCAAGCGCTGACCTATTTGATTCAGGGATGCCATGAAGCTCCCCGTCCAGCTGCTCCTGCTCTGCATCTTCCTAAGGAGGCCGCGGCCCCCATTCTCCCAGCGGTATCTTCTTTCGGTCCACATAGGGTTGCAGACCCCCCTTGTCGTCCTAAGGGACCTGGGCCAGCCCCGCAAGGGGTCTACGGCAAGGATCTCCCTAGATCTCGATGGGCCCGATCCCTCTCTCTAGTGTTCTCTCGCCACGACTCGACACCGTCTCCGCATTCTCCTTGCCAAGCCCCTCCTACTGGGCCCGAAGAGGAGATCCGCCGATAGATCCGGGAGATGCACCAGGAGTTGGACGCTGCCAAGCAGGTCCATCCGCTTCAGCATAAGGCGGAGCAGGGCATGCCCTTCTCCAAGAAGATCATGGAGGAAGTGATTCCCTCCCATGTCAAGCTGCCCGCCATCGAGCCCTATCACGGATCCTCTGATTCCGATGACCACCTCAGTAGCTTCTGATCGATCATGATGTTCCATGGGGTATCATATGCGATTCTCTGCCGTGCCTTCCCCTCCACCCTTAGAGGCTCCACTCGAACCTGGTTTAACACCTTAAAACCAAGTTCTGTTGATTCGTTCGACGAGCTGAGCCGCCTCTTCATCAGCCAGTTCGTCAGCAGCCACCATCACTAGCGGAGATATGATTCCCTCTCTGAGGTCAAGCAGAGAGAAGGGGAATCCTTGAAGAACTATCTCGGTCATTTTAACACGGCCATGCTGGAAGTGGATCACCTTATCTATGAGGTGGCCATGTCCGCCCTAGCAGGTGGAGTGTTAAAGGAGAGTGACTTTTACTTGGCGTTGGAGGTCAGTTACCCTCCAAACCTCTTCGACATGATGGCTCTGGCGGACAAGTACGCCAGAGTCGAGGAATCATGGAGGACTGCCCGCGCCGAGCTGGCAAGGAAGAAGGAGTCCAAGGGCTCGGATAAATACCGACCTATCCGCCAGCTAAGCCCACCTCACTGCCAAAGGGTTCCTCCGTCGCCGCCGAGGAACCGCACCCGGAGCCCGCCTAGGAGGTTCGACTGGCATACCCAGAACTTATGAGTGGACGAACTTCATCACATCCTATGAGCTTACCGCACCACCCAAAGAGTTCCCACAGACGAGACCCCGTTCCGGATGGCTTTCGGCACAGAAGCTGTCATCCCCGTGGAGATAGGACCCCCCTATCCGCGGATGCTATCACGTCTCCAGAGTCAAAGGGAGATCTTTCTCGCCCGGCGATCTTGTCCTCCGGAAAGCATCCGTATCCAAACCGCTAGAGCAAGGAAAGCTATCTCCGAAATGGGAAGAGCCCTATCAAGTGGCGGAAGTCATCGGACCTGGCACCTACAAACTCCAGGATTTGAACGGGAAATCAATCCCCCGGACGTGGAGTTCAGACAATCTTCGTATATACCATCAGTAGGTTACGCTCTTTATAGACTTGCCCCATTTATAGCTTTGGCATCTTGTTTCAATTATCTGTGGCACGACCGCTACAATCGTTTTTCCAAAAAAGTTGTAATAGAAAACAGATGCTGCTACAACCGAGTAATATTTTTTTGAAGGCTCGGCAATAACCGAGTAATAAATTTCCAGAGACTCGGCCGAGTAATATTTTTTTTTGAAGGCTCGGCAACAACCGAGTAATATTTTTTTGAAGGCTCAACAACAACCGAGTAATAAATTTCCAGAGACTCGGAAACAACTGAGTAATAAATTTCTAGAGACTGCAACAACCGAGTAATAAATTTCCAAAGCCTCGACTAGAGCCAGTGATATATTTCTAAGGCCTTGGCCAAAGACCGAGTGATATATTTCCAAAGCCTTGGCCAATCCAAGTGATACAGCACTAAAGCTTCGTCCCAGCCGTATAATTTCTCGGACACTCTAGCGCAACTAAAGTGCCTTATTTTACTTCATCAAGAGGGCCGCCTAGGCCTTTCTCTAACCTACACAGAGATAAACACTTCCTCCACAGAGGATCGAATGACATGTCCCCCAAATAAGATTGCTCCAGAATTCTACTCTTTACATCCGAAATTACACTTCGGACTAGGGAGTGGGGGGCATGTGATGAGGGCAAAATTATCATTACATTTGATGGGGCTAGTTGACTCCATGGGCAATAAAGACAACAATTTTTGGATGGCCTCCTCTCAAGATAGCAATTTCTAGACGATTTTTCTAGGCGGAAAGCCTTGGCCAGCTTTAACATACCTCGGCCAGCTTCAGCCTTGGCCAACATACCTCGGCCAGCTTCATACCTCAGCCAGCTTCATACCTTAGCCAACATACCTCAGCCTCCACGCCATGTCTTTTGCATCAAGGCATTTATGGCCTTATAAAGGCCACCTAGTTTAAGGCATTTAATGCCTTATTTCCTTCCATGCATTAAGGCATTTATGGCTGCCACATTGGCCCCTTGTGCCTCGGCACCTACCTCCGCGGAGCCATGATGACCGAACCACAGCGTTCAAAATACCTCAATGGAATCCGGAGCGTAAGAATTTGAATCAGCTATAACTGAATAAGATTCCAAGTGGTGAATCATGCCCAGAGGTGGCCTAGGACCCGCAAGAGTGGCCTAGGTTCATGTGATCCTTAAACCTCATGGCACCAACTAGCTCTCCCAGCCGTCGATCCTCTAATTGATAAGATACGGATCCCACTGGCCTCATAACAAACTTGATTCGAATCCTAACAGTTTTCAGACCTCATCCAGAGCACATTCAAGGAATCAAGTGATCGCCTATAAATACCACCACCCTCAAGCCTTTCAGGTACGACCATTCTATGCCCATTTTTTACATAGTTCTTACACTCGCTCTCATTCTCCATTGAAGCTCCCCCCTGAGCTCGAAGCTCTGACCAAAAAGGGGAACTCCTCTGTGAGAGTCTTCTCCTCACATCTGCTTGCTGTGAATCTCCACTGACTTGGGCGTCGCAGGGTCCTCCGCAGAGGGCAACCCCCACAGCACCCTCTGCGCATGGACTGTCTTGAAGGTTCCACCCCGAAGTAGCGGGATCGGTGTCCGGATCAGGAGCCAGAAGCGCACCTGAGTCGGAGAACGGATTTCCGCAGATGAGGGGCAAAATTGTCATTACATTTGATGGGGCCAGTTGACTCCATGGGCAATAAAGATAACAATTTTTGGATGGCCTCCTCTCAAGATAGCAATTTCAAATGATTTTTCTAGGCGAAAGCCTCGACCAGCTTTAACATACCTCAACTTCAGCCTTGGCCAACATACCTCGACCTCCGCAACCACGCTATGTCTTTTGCATCAAGGCATTTATGGCCTTATAAAGGCCACCTGCTTTAAGGCATTTAATGCCTTATTTCCTTTCATGCATTAAGGCATTTATGGCTGCCATGTTGGCCCCTTGTGCCTTGGCCGCGGAGCCATGATGACCGAACCACAGCGTTCAAAATATATTTGCGGAATTCGCGCGTAAGAATTTGAATCAGCTATAACTGAATAAGATTTCAAGTGGCGAATCATGTTGGCGAATCATGCCCAGAGGTGGCCTAGGACCCGCAAGAGTGGCCTAGGTTCATGTGATCATTAAACCTCATGGCACCAACCAGCTCTCCCAACTGTCGATCCTCTAACATACGGATCCCGTTGGCCTCATAACAAACTTGATTCGAATTCTAACAGTTTTCAGACCTCATATAGAGCACGTCCAAGGAATCAGGTGATCGCCTATAAATACCATCATCCTCAAGCCTTTCAGGTACGGCCATTCTATGCCCATTTTTAACACAGTTCTTACATTGGTTCTCATTCTCCATTGAAGCTCCCTCTATGAGCTCGAAGCTCTGACCAAAAAGGGAACTCCTCTATGAGAGTCTTCTCCTCACATCTGCTTGCTATGAATCTTCACTGATTTGGACGTCGGAGGGTTCTCCGCAGAGGGCAACCCCCACAGCACCCTCTGCACGTGGACTATCTTGCAGGTTTCACCCCGAAATAGCGGGATCGGCGTCCGAATCAGGAGCCAGAAGTGCACCCGAATCAGAGAACGGATTTCCGTAGCAACAAGTCTAAACTGGTTAAGTGGGTTGGATTGAATTGGCTCTTTATTAAATAGATTAGATTTGATTTTAAAATTCTGATCCATTTAATTAAGGGATCGAATTCAGGTTAATAATTTTTTTCTAACCAGTCCATATTAGATCCGATCAGACCAATTTGCCATCCTACATTCATGGGATATAAGCAGCAAGGTGCTGCCATGGTTGGCATCCAAATCTCATCCTTTATTTTTTTTTCTAATCTAATAGGGCCAGTTCAGCAAATCGGGTTTAACCAAGTCGGACCAGGATCCGAAAAGAAGGGCATTTCAGGCTATGCGGGAAACGTCCAGTAACTGCAGGGGCCTGCGACGTCATCCGTGGGAGGGCACGTAGCGCCAACCGTGCGAAACCGCCGTTTAATGGACGGATCGAGACAAAGCGTGTGAAGCGATCCCACTTCGTACGCAACCATAAAATCCAAAATAAAATTAAAAAAATTTAAAAGTAAAAAAAAAGAGCACCTCGGGAGTGTGGGGCCCACCAAGTAAGGCCGCGAAATTGAGCGCCGACTCCGCTATCTCGCCTGAAACAGCGCACAGGCGCCGCTTGCCAGTAGGTCGTTCAACGATCATTTATTCCGGTGGGCTTCGGGTTCCGTGAAATCCTCCAGAGAAATCCATCGGAGAGGGGGATGGCGCAGATGACGTGGAATCACCAGAGCGTGACAAGTCACTCGTGTAATCTTTTCCTGTGGGAGATTTTCTTTTGGCGTACTCCAGGGCTCACGCTCGAGGTTCGGCCCGGGTCTGACGGCCAATGGCGGTGGGACACGTCAGGGAAGTACAACGATTGCTGTTGTGGCCGGAACAGCGAAGGCGGATCAGAAGCGCCGCGGCGGGGACCACTCAGGCGGCAACGGGTGGCGGGGATACGCTGGGCGCAAAATCCGGAGCAAGGAGAAAATTCGGACGCACCGCGTTCCCATTCACCCACTTTCCCACCCTCCTTGTTGCAACTCCACCTCTCCGACTCTCGTCCAAAACTAATACTATTATTATAATTTGTAAAGAGAATTGAGAAAGATAAACGAAAAATCTTACGTTATAAGCGGCGGTGAGCCCCGGCGTGGTTCGCTTATCCGCAGATTGGAGTTTGGACGATAGAGAGAGAGTGGAGTGGAGTGGAGTGGGTGGTGTGGGGTTGAGAGAGAGAGAGAGAGAGAGAGAGAGAGAGGGGGGTGGGGGGCTGGGTTTGAGGCTTTGTTGAGGGTTTCGGTAACGGAGGAGGTGCTGGTTTTCGGGATCTCCGGGCGGCCGCTCTCCGGCCGACGCTGATGTACTTGTTTCCATCCCTCTCCAATTATTTTTTCTATTTTTGCTTTCTTCTTCTGAAGCTTTTTGTTTTTTTAATATATTTTTTCCTTCTCTCTCCGTGGTACTTCCCTTGCAGCGCCCTGGTTTTACTTTTTTTTAATGTCCTAATCCGGCATGCCGTTTGTACTTCGTAGAATAAAAAAATATAATATTATTTTCCATACAAGGGAGGAAGGCGAAGGAGGCAGGAGAAGAATGGAGGCCAGTCGCTTTCGCTGCTTCCTCGTTTAACGCAGCGATCCATCGTTTTAAGCCCTCTCTCTCTTTTTTTTTTTTTTGGCTCTTTTTTAGTATATTTTCTTCTTCCCTTCCTCCCTGTACACTCTCTGTACTTGTTTCAGGGCCCGGTTCGTTTTAGTACTATTTTGTACGTAAAATGTTGATTTGAAGGGAAGCGGCCGCTCCCCCAAAAAAAAAATTCCAGAAGAGAGAGAGATTAGCTTTTGGAGAAGGGTTTGTACGAAAAATGGATCCTGACGGCGGTCATCTCCGGCAGCAGGACGAGGTTGCGGGGGAAACCATCGCGATGGCTGCCGCCGCGGCCGGGGTGGCTGCGTCGGGGACCGGAACGGTGGGGGAGAAAGGCAAGGGCAAAAGGATTTGGGTGGCAGACGAGGAACCAAGCAATCCGACGGATGATCTCATGCTGGATGTTGACGGCGACGATCTCATCTTTCCTGACGAGGCCATCTCCTGCCTCGCCGACTTCCCCTGCCTCGCCTCGCCACCTGAGTCGCCTTTGTCATCCTCGGCTCGCGATTGCTTCAAAAGCACAAACCTCGCTTCCTCCTCGTCCTCTTCCTCCAACTGGTCTCTCCTCTTCGGCTCGACCGGCAGCTTGAGCGGTGGGGCCGACGCGCAGGCGGTCGCGTCCTCCTCCGTCGATGCGATGATGCTGCCGCCGCTGCTGCCGACATCTGATCAGTTGAGTATCGAGTTGGAGGGGCTTGACGCTCTCGGCGACATCGATCTCGACCTCTCCGAGCCGTGGGGCACGGCATCGCCGACTCCGGATAACACGATAATCGAAGATGGAGCAACGACGGCGAGCATGAGCGGCGAGGAGTCGCCACCGCGGTTGCATGTCATGGCCGGAGAAGAAAGGCCACCAGGGGGAGTCGGAGTGGAAGGAGGAGCTGCCACCGGGTCGCCTATGGCCGTGCCGGAGGAAGAGTACTCGAAGGAGATGGTTAGGGTGTTCTTCGAATGGCTGAGGATCAACAGGGACACCATCTCTCTCCAGGATTTGAGGGAAATCAGGCTCAAGAGAGCCACCATAGACTGCGCCGAGCGCCGCCTCGGCGGCAACAGGCGAGGCCGAGTACAGCTGCTGAAGCTCATCCTCGCTTGGGTCCAGGCCAGCCTCCTCCAGAAGAAGAAACGCCGCAAAAGCCAGAACGAGCGGCAAGATCGAGCTGAAGGAGCTGCGCCGCCGTACGCCCACCACCACCACCAGCCGCCGCCACCATTTGCTGCTCCTCCTCATCACCATGTCCCCGTACTGTCCTCCAACGTCCTGGCTGATCCTAACCCGAATCTTGACTACAATTCACAGAGCAATGGTTGGATTCCATATCAGGTTGATCCTACGACCGGCGCCGTGTTCCCCGTACTGATGCCGGCCTACGGTGGCGCTGGCGGTGGCATTATTTCTGGCGGCGATCTGGCGTATCCTGGTGCAGCAGCAGCAGCAGCTCCTTACTCTTACCAGCATGGCAGCACCAGCATCATTGCCGTCAACTACCAGCCATTTCCTCCATCTCCTGACTTGCATGCAGTAGACGACACCACTGCGGCATGGCCGCCGCCGTATGCTGCAGCTCCGGTACAGTACGTGGCATTCCCTGGCGCCACCGGTCCACATCCGGCGCCTGTGCCGCAGATGCAGTACTCGAGAGGCTACGCCAACCAGTACCCGGGCCATCCGCGGCTCGGCGGGCTGGGTTCGGCCACGAAGGAGGCCCGGAAGAGGAGAATGGCTCGGCAGCGGCGCGGGTCTTCCCTCCACCACCACCGCAACCAACTGCAGCAGAAGCATCATAAAGCTGAGTCGAGATCCTCGAGAACTCCAGCTGAAGGCGCCAGCAGCAGCTCCTCCAATGCGAATGATGCAAGGGCTTGGAGCTTTTGGTCTTCTCCTTCCTCATCTCGTCCAAAGAATCCAGTGACCGAGTCTCCGCCACCTCCCAATTCGCCCATGCAACAACCACAGCCGAAGCCATCCACTCCTCGACAGCGGCAGAATTCGCACGGAGACGAAGCATCGACTGCTGAGAGACAGCAGGTGGGTTTCATCAAGCAACATTCCTTCCACTGTTTCTTATTTTCTTTGCATGAGCATCGGGTTGTAAGAACTAGTACGGATTGTAGGAAAACGGTGTATAATTGTTTGGATGTAGGGTTGGCAAGGGGAGAAGAATCTGAGGTTCTTGCTTCAGAAGGTCTTGAAGCAGAGCGACGTGGGTAACCTGGGAAGGATCGTGCTACCCAAAGTGAGCGAAATCCCGCACGGTTTGAATTATCAATTGTTTCCATCCTTTATTAGCTCCCAAATTTGCACCATTGAAGGATTGTCTTCTTGTTTGAACAATGGCTTGAAGCATTTGACGTTGCTGTGTCATCACCAGAAGGAAGCGGAGACCCATCTACCGGAGCTAGAATCAAGAGACGGGATAACTATTCCAATGGAGGACATAGGGAACTCACAAGTCTGGAACATGCGGTACAGGTACTTGCTGCTGTCGTAGTAAAGGGTTGTCTTTTATTTGATTTGAGTAACGACTTCCAAATGGTGTTCGTAAATAGTTTTATTAAACAACCATGCATAAAGATTACTTGGAAGTTTGCTTGAAGATATCTATATCTTAGATGCATGACAAATTCTTACTGTTTGCTTAAATTCTTTTTTTTTGAAAGAGAAAGCTAATTAATTAATAAGCATCGGGTGGTACAGATTCTGGCCGAACAACAAAAGCCGCATGTATCTTCTGGAGAACACTGGTAATTTGTTCTTGTTCAATACGTGTTCTGTTGATCGATCGTTTGGTCGATCTGCTGCTTTTGGTCTAATATTGTGGGGGGATATTTCAGGAGAATTTGTTCGATCGAACGGCCTAGAAGAGGGTGATTTCATCGTCATTTACTCCGAGACAAAAAGTGGCAAATATGTAATGAATTCTTAATAACCTCTCTTTCTTCAAGTTTTCTTAACCATTTTGCTGCCGATTGAATGAACTCTGAAGTTTTCAAACCTTATATGCACGCTAACAGATGATAAGAGGGGTGAAAGTCCGGCAGCAGCAGGAGCCCAGGGGGCAGACCAACAGGAGCGTGGCTCGCGACATCTGAAGAGGAGCAGGAGGGAGAAGGGCAGCACGTCGAGGACGAGGGCTAGCAGCAGCTATGACAACATCAATGATGATCAGGGCATGTCCTCCTCCACTGGGGCAAGTAGTGCTGCTTCAGTACCTTTTATGATGATCAAGATGGAAACCAGCCCTTGAGAAATCCCTTGATCCATGCTCGTAATTAATGTTTGTTCTTAATTTGTTTAATTATAACGACAGTGTTTTGTTGTAACTATTACCATGTACTAGTAGTCATGGTCGACGATGGTGTTAGGACTTACTGTTCTTCTTCTTGTTACTGCTAAAAAATGGAACTTGATTAAGGGGCCGGATTTGTCATTATCAGTGAGATAGATCCAAAGGCTATGTATACTGCTATCAAGGTTGGAACCCGGTTAAGCCTTCGAAATGGTGATCCACAGCGTTGAGTTTAAACAAATGCTTCAGAATTAATATCCTCCATGGAACTCTCTTCTGTGGCACAGAATTCGAGTATATATGCGGCGTAAATTAAGCCTTGACGTAAAATAAATGGGGTAGTGTCCTAACCTTCGAGGTCTGATAGCCTGTACTTCGAGATGCGCATCATGGTTGATTTCCTTTGTATATAATATTGGTAGAACTTGGTTCAGAGGGTACTGACCGAAATTAAGAGTCAGTAAAGTCTTTTGTGTTAATACGAGAGAGCGAGAGACCTGATAAACTGAACTAGGTTTATTGCACTGATTGCACCCTGTTGGATAAATTAAAGACAGAGTGTGGGCAACTTCGACGTGCATGCAGTTGGATTTATAATTCTAAGGCGAATGAAATGAATGCTTATTATTTTATTGTTTGTGGGTAGGTTCCCTGCAGGCAGGTGTAGTAGAAATGCGTTACTGTATTTCTTGCTGTTTTTTTTTATTGGTACGGACATATGATTAATCCACTTTAGATCGGATCAGATCCAAAATATCATAATACAATAACTGAAAGAGAATAAGAGGGCAAAGGTCATCCTGACTTCATCTCTAATTACTAGAGTGAGAGGCCATCCTGACAGCAATCCAATCAGCAACTCCGTTGGCTTCACGATAGATGTGGTGAATCTTGATATTAGTAGCTTCCAAAAGCATAGAGTAGATGTCACACAATAAGGGGAGAGTAGGCAAATGGGAGCTGGGCTCCCATCGGATCCAGCGAATCACGGTGATAGAATCACCTTCAATGATCAGTTGATGAATGCCTAGAACCCGAATAGTATAGAATAACTCCGCCCAAGCCGCATGCAGCTCAGTCTGAGGCATAGAAGAATCCAGCAAACCAAACCCTCCAGCCGCCAGCATCATCCCACCCGCATCACGAATAACATAAGCGATCCAGCACTTCTACCACGGACACTCCCATCAAAGTTTATTTTGACAAACCTTGGAGGAGGGGGCTCCCAAAAGATAAAAACCGTATGCTGGTTCGCTGTAGCAGCAGCATGGGAGTCCTAGTGGCCAGGGTTCACAAAATCCATAAAACCATGATGGGAAGTGTACTCAATATAAAGGGAGACAGCCGCCCTGAGAATCCTACCAGGAAGAAGGACCCTGTCCGAGAATAGAATCCGATTCCGGAACAACCAATCTGATAAGCAATTTACTCCCACAAGGGACCTCTCTAATGAATACCCCTTCCCTTGCCCTACTTTAATAGACTCAGAAAAAGAAAAACGATGGGAACCAGAACTGGATACCCAAGGACAAGCACCAGATAACTGCCAAATCTGTCTAGCCTTGACACAATCAAATATGGCATGATCTGTTGTCTCCTCCTCAGTACCACACAGAGGGCATATAGGCAGAATGCTCAATCCTCTATGAGACAGAAGGGAGCAGGTCGGAAGAATGTCCCGCGCCAGCTTCCAGATGAAAAGTCTCACTCTAGGGTGAACAAGAAGATGCCAAATCCAATCCAATTCCAAAGATTCCTGAGGTTGGGGTCCAAAAATAGACAGGAGATCTCGCAAAGGAGCATGAGATGAGCAAAATCGCCTCCACACCCTGGTATCAGAGGTAGCACATGGAAAGAGAGGAATAGATAGGATACGCTGACAGAGCTCTTTCCTAAAAACCTGGACACCCGAGAAGATGACCAAGCAGAACTATCAAGTGAGATAAGATCACTAACATGCATACCATAAGGTATGTCGGGGCAAACAAAGGTTGGCCAACGAGACAGGGGGAGATTAGCAATCCACGCGTCCTGAGTAGCATCCACCGATGTTCCGTTACCAATCATCAAGAGGTACATTCCAGGATAGTCGGAACATAACGGCAGACCTCTTTCCAAAAAAAAGAATGCCCCCGGGTAGATTGAGAGAGTGGAAGAGTTCCAGCAGCCATACTTGGCTCGCATGAAGGAACTCCACAGACAGTGTGGGTCTAACAGAAAATGAGCAGTATACCTAGCAGTCAGCACCTCTCTACGAACAGACAGCGACTGGATCCCAAGCCCACCCTCTGTCGTCGTCAAGCAGACAGTGTCCTAAGCCAGGAGATGAAGACCGCGGCCCTCCTGCATCGATGCCCAGAGAAAGTCTCGAAAATGTCGCTCAATCTTTCGCAAACAAGCCAAAGGAATGGCAGTATTAGACAAAAGATGGCATCGCAGATTGCATAACAGATGAGAGTAATCCGCGCCATCATAGAAAGGCCGAAAGCCTGGCAACCATCCAGACGATCACGGATCCACCTCACAAGAAAGCTGAAATCCGAACAACGTGCCGTCTCCCAGTAATCGGAATCCCCAAATATGACATCCTATCAGACTGAGCAAAAATACCCATAATATGAGAAATAGTCCTCTTCAAAGTAAGGGATGTCCTTGGGCTAAAACATATCAAAGATTTATTGAG
Organism: Calamus simplicifolius; assembly: GCA_900491605.1. Taxonomy (NCBI): domain Eukaryota; kingdom Viridiplantae; phylum Streptophyta; class Magnoliopsida; order Arecales; family Arecaceae; genus Calamus; species Calamus simplicifolius. Next base: position 27,137 of record UESW01002351.1, on the reverse strand, counting down.
ATTAACCTTTTGACCCGAGACTTGACAATAGAGCGAAGAATAGTTGCAAAGGTGGTGGCATTATTAGTGAAACCTTCCCGAGAAGAAGACAATCATCAGCAAAGAGGAGATGAGACAGCGTAGGGCCAAGGGGGCCCACCGAATATGGGTCAATAGCTGAAGACCGCATAGCCAGAGTAAGATCCCGGGACAAAGCATCTGCAGAGAGGATAAACAAGAATGGAGAGAGAGGACACCCCTGTCTCAACCTAACCTCCGAGTGAAAGAACTCCGTACTACCCCCATTAATTAGGAGAGAGAAAGACGACATCTGGACACACTCCATCACCCAATCAACAAAAATCTCATGGAAACCAAACTCACGAAGAGTGCAATACAGAAAATCCCACCGCAATCTATCATAAGCTCTCTCCATGTCAAGCGTTATAGCCATAAGGCATTGACGTCCAGAGGCTCTCTGAAGGTCATGCATAAACTCCTGAGCCAACAAAGCATTATCCGTGATACTACGCCCCCTTAGAAAAGCTCCATGCTCCAAAGAGATGAGACGAGGGATCACCAAAGCCATCCGACTAACCAGAAGACGAGCACAGATCTTATATAGTGTGGTACATAGACTGATAGGCCGGAAATGCTGAGGAGAGGAAGCGTCAGGATGTTTAGGCACCAAAGTGACAAGAGTCCTCTTCCAATCAGACGACATATGATTAGCCTGAAAAATAGACTGGATAGCCAAGACCACATCTGAACCAACAATGTCCCAGTAGTGACGAAAAAATAACGGCAGGTACCCATCGGGGCCAGGGGCCTTGTCAGGGCCAAGGTCCCAAAGAGCAAGGCGAATGTCCTCCGTAGAGAAAGGCCTAGTAAGGAAATCATTCTCCATATCAGAGACCTTACAAGAATGCAAATAGGAACGACCGGGATCCCATCCCCCGACAACTCAGTCAACCTAGACTGAAAGAAGTTAAGAAACTTATCCCTGATCGCCTGCGGATCATCCTCAGAATGCCCCTCATCATCAACTAAACACCTAATGTGATTCACCGCACGTGACGTAAAGTAGTCTGATGAAAGAATCTCGTATTACGATCCCCCTCCTTAATCCACTGAATACGAGATCTTTGCCTCCAGTAAGTCTCATGCTGCAATAAAAGAGAGTGGTGGATGGCCACGATAGATCTGAGGGTAGACAGGTCCGAATCAAGAAGAAAACCCTCCTGATCCTCTTAGTCTGCAGCGATGAGATAATAGACTTCGCCTGCTCAACTTGCCTCACAATATCCCCCACCTCCCGCCTGTTCCAGCTAGAGAGCCATCGGCTAGTAATAAGCAACCGTCTAGAGAGTCGGTAAGCGGCACTCCCTCTGATCGGCATCCGCCACACCTGAGAAATGATTTGCCTTGCTGAAGAATAATAAGTCCAGAATTTCTCAAACTTGAACTACCTCGATCGCTGAACAATCACATCAATAGAAATAAGGATAGGACAATGATCAGAGCCAATTCTGGGCAGGTGAGTGACAGTAGCCGAAGGAAAGAGTTGAAGCCAGCTGGCCAAAGCCAAAGCCCTATCCAGTCTCTCCCACACTCTAGTAGACCCCTGTCGGTTATTACACTAGGTGAACTGGGAGCCAGCAAAGCCCAAATCCAAAAGACCTGCCGAGGAAATGAAATCTCTGAACTCAACAATGTTCGAAGACCCAACAACCTGTCTACCCCCTCATTTCTCAGAGGCCCCCACTATACAATTAAAATCACCAGCAATAAGGGAGGGAAAGCCCTGGTCAAGAAGCGAGAGGATCTCATCCCAGAGCGCACGACGAGCCCTAAAATTAGTACTAGCATAAACCCCTGAAAGCAACCAGGGAGTAGAGGATCCCTCCGAGACGACCAAAGCCACCTGCTGGCCACACCCGTGGAAGGCATGCACATGGACTTTATCCGATCTCCATAACACCAAAATGCCTCCAGAAAGACCAACTGACTCAATAGCATAAGATTCCCACTTTCTAGAGATCCATCTCCGAAGCCAAGTAAGACTATCCCCAAACAACCGAGTTTCCGACAGAATACAAATATCAAAAGAATGAAGCTGGTTAAGTCTCCCAAAAGAAGACCGAAATGAAGGTTTCAGTGCCCCTCGCACATTCCAAGCAAGAATCTTCATTTAATCTGGAGAAAGGGGGACCCCAACCATGTCCTTAATCACCTGCTCCACAATATGAAGATTAGACACCAGAGGACCCTCAGCTCCCTGATTACAGTGCTCATCCACCCGGGAAGAGTCCATAGCCTCAGCGATGCCTTCCTTCAGAATGGTATCCTTAAGACGGGCGACTTCCACATCATGGTCCGAACCGACCAATGGATCCGACTGAGAAGATCCTAGCGGAGATTCAGGGACCAGATTGTCCTTGCGACGTGATTTAATCTTCCTTATCCCGGCCAGACCCTCTGAGCCCCTAGGAGACTTAGGCTATGCCGAAAAAGTAAAAGAACCCATCTCACTAACTTTCCCTCGGAGAAGCCTTTCCTCTTGGCTTTGGATGCCTTGGACATAGTCCGTTGGGACACAGGCTCCACTGGCTGCGCCCTTTTCGATGGGCCCGATAGACCAACTCCACATGACTTAGGGAACCTAGTCCAATTAGTCAGGCACCCAACAACAAAAGGGTATTGCCCGAAATCCCAAGGTTCACAGACTCCACAGGTACTGAAACTAAAGAACCCCTCTCTAGTGTCTGGGATCCACCCTTCACACCAGCCGGCATGCAGACTCCAGACCGGCACGCTGGATTCCCATTCAAGGAGAGAGGAGTCGAGGGGTCTAAACCATCAATCTCCAACTTAGACTTCCTGATGGGGGCCCTCGACAACTCACTCGGCATCAGAGGCAAGACCCCCTCCACCACCGGCACATGGGAAGATGACCAGCATGCAAGCCCTTCAGACACAGTAGTCAGCTTGGGAGAAGAAGGAGAGGGAACCTGGGAGCCCCCAGAGGAGGAGAAGACACCCAGACTCTTCGACCCCCTACTAAGATGTCTCCGCGCCACTTTCTTAGGAAATTGCCATTCATCCATAGAAGCAGAGGAAGAAGGTGCAGACTTACCAAAAGCAGAGGATTGCGAGGATCCGCCCGCTGCACCACCGGAGTCTTCCTCTGCCTCAAAGCTGCCATCCATGGCCCGAACTGGAAGCCCAAATCAGATGAGGAGGCAGCCGGCGTCGATCCACAATCCCCGGAGAGATGCAAGGAGCCACACGATCCACATATTCCGTCAATATGCTCATAAGAAAACTGCTGTCAGAAAGGAATTCCAGAGCCTCTGATCCGAGCACCAGGGCGAAGAGGCTTGCTCAGGTCAATACTGACGCAAGCACGAGCGAATCCTTCGCGACTTCGATCCCTGGTTGAATCATCCGAATACATGAACTTCCAGCTATAGAGAGGATTGACGAGAGGGCATCATCCGACCAGAATTCAATGGGGAGAAGCGGACGGATCCATAGAAGCGACTGAAGAAGCGTGCTCACCCCGGAACAAACTCCTGCTGCCATTCCGCTACCGCAATGGGTTGGCCATTAACAACCCACGGTCAATGAAGGACAAATTTCGTGGCCTGTGCATCGTCAAACCGAAGAAGATAGTGACGATGCGCCAGAGCCACAGCTTCTATCTTCCCCGAGACACCAGCACGATGAAGCTCACGAACTAGCGCCTCCAGAGGAATCCACCGCGCCAGGCTACGAGCAAAGATCGCCTAGTCCTTCCACTTGGCAATCTCCTCCTCCAAGGACATCATCGGAACTTGGATGATGTCCGGAAACAACCTCTCCAACTTAGCCACAACAACCGAAGAGGGAGAAAGGGAAACCCATTCATAACGGCCAGAGTGAGCATGGCTCCAAGCATTCCGGGACTCGTCGAGGCATCAGAGCCGACCGAAGGCTGAGCGGAAGAACTAACCATCACTGGATTAAGCTAGGACGAAATTAGCAACGACAAGCACCAAAGATCGAGAAAAAAAGAACTCAAAGATCGAATCTTAAAGCAGCCACAGTCGCACAGCCACTGTTTGGTAGAACTTGACCTTAACAATAATACAAGATATCCTGCGGTGGTGTGTTTTGGGGGCAAAACGATAAGATGCCTTCAGAAAATCTTAGTTCAGGAAGAGCATATCCATGGGGAAAGCTGACGCCATTATCGTACAGCAAGCTATCTGCATGCTTATCCTTTTTGTCTGGTTCTCAGTGATTGATTTATGTTATGCCTTCTCTAATATATATATATATATATATATATATATATATATATATATATATATATGACAGATGCTCAGTGAAGTATAAGGAGATATATCTGATGTGATTGATCATGCCACATCAGGGATGATGGACAAGATAACTAAAAGAGATGGAAATTAGATAGATAAAATCACTTAGCAGAAATCGTCAAAGCTCTCATCCGATATGAACGGCTTTCAAGATCAACACCAAAGTCAGCCTTCAACATTGATTTCAAAGTTGGCCTTCAACACTGACGCCAAAGTTGGGCTTCTAAGCCTCACATGATCCGTCTGGAACCTGCGACCGCCATGCAGTTCACCTACCATCTATGACTGCGCATAGTCTCTGTAGCCATTGCCAATTACGGTGCACGTCCGACAAGACCAAACCTTCCTACCTACGGTGTTGCGCCAGGTGAAGGGGATGACAGACTACTCTTGACAAGCTCAGGATAGTTTTGACTTATTCCCGTCGACCTTGCCATCTACTTTTCATTAGATGATGACGTCTCGGAATCAACAATCTTCCAAAAAAAAAAAGATAAGAGAAGCCTTCGAATAGGTATAAAAACATTCGCTCACGATGAAAAGGAAATCCAAATTAAACTTCAAGTTTTCGGCTAAGTTTTTTAGTTCATTACTCTTAACTATTTTTTGAATTACTTTTTTGGACGTTAGAAGGTTTCTATCGAAGCAATCAATCTTCGAGGACTTATTTTTTTATTTTTTTGCAGAATTTTTGTATAGAAAGAAAGCGTTTGAAAATTTTCAGATCCATCCTCACCGTTCTTCAGATTCTTATTCTCGCCCGACGGCCGAGAAAAATGATCTGGCAACAACGACAGGCATTCATTGTGAGACGACCAAGGAGCGCTCTCAATGGGGAGAACTCATGGATTTTGTTGCAAAATAGATCGTTTTTTCTCGCTCCTCAGCATTATCTCTTCAAGTTAATTAACCCTGAAAATTTATAGTTTCAATATATAGTTTCAAACTTCCCTTGTTATCGATCAGACTGGAAAAACAAAGCCGATGTTCGATTATTTTTCTAGTGAAACAGCTATTATCTTTGGAAAACTATATTTTTATCCAAAAAGAAAAAAAATATAACTCACCTGAAAAAAAAAAAAAGTCTCCTGAAGTGTATGTGCATGATGATTCTGGTCCCTACGGGAAAAATCTGGGTCCTTCTTAACACGCCACTTATCCTTCAAATCGAAGGCTTAACATGCCTGGCATCCGAAGTCTTGACAATATAATTTAATTTCTAATCCAAATTTTCCTGGTCAATTCCATCTAATTCTTCCTCCAGCATTTTGCATTATTTTATTGATAATACACAGAAATCTTTATACTAAGACTGCGTTTGGTGTTATCTCATCACTTTTTTTAAAAAAATAAAAATATATTTTTTACTTTTTTTTTGCATTTTTGGCTATAAAAAATATATTTGATAATCATTATTATTTTTTATTTTTCACATTTCTGACAAAAGAAATAAATTTAATAGTTATATTATTATTTTTTTATAGAAGGAGTTGTTTTTTAAAAATTTACTTTTAAAAAGCTTTTTGGTTTCAAAAGTTTTTTTCTAAAAAAAGGTAGAAGTAAAAAAAAATTTCTTTTACTTTTTTTTAATAATAATATAAATTTTTTTAAAATAAAAAATAAGAACAATGTAACCAGTAGAAAACAAAAGTGATACCGAATAATCGATAACTTTTTTGAAAACTATATTTTAGTGTTGATTCATTTTGCAGGTTGTACCGTCTGATTATTTCTATCAGCTCAATGCCAAAACCAGTTGCCGGAAAGATATTGCGAAGGGAGCTAATAAATCAAGCTTCCGTAGGAACATAAAGTGGCTATTGATGGGGACAATTGATCATGGGCTACAATGATTGCATCCAGGGGCTTTGGTAAGTTGGCTCATCTCGATGGCTTCAGCAATTTTTAGATGGTCCAACAATTTCTAAACGGCCAGCAAGTCTTAGGCAGCCATCATAGGCGGCCTCTTATATGCCCCATCTTGGATGACCTCCTAGCGACCTCTTTATTTCTTCCTCTAGGCCTTAGGCCCAAGACGGTATTCCTAGGCGGCCCTCCTAGGTGGCCACCGACTCATGGACTCCCAGCCATGGATAGCTCTAGTTTACAGGCGCTCGCTACAGCCCTCAGGCATCCCGACACTGGCTCCAGACTCCATGTCACCGAGTCCAACATTCTACGACTGGCTCCACGGAAGCTCTCAGCGTCCTAGTCAATTCCTGGCCCCAGATCCATCCGGCTCAGTTCCCAGGATCCCTGGATCCGTCCCTGACTCCAGCAGTTGAATCCCGGCTTCCAGCTTCCCCGGCCTTCTTCGGCCCGGTCCCGGCTCCGCCATTCAGTCAGTCTCTGCCTGGCGACTCCCGACACCAACACCACGGCTCCCAGCTGTCCGGACCTTTCATGGACGGCCCGGCCCCAACTCTGCTCCGAGGCAGAGACCTCTCTGCTCCAAGGCTTCAGGTAGCCGATACCCGGCTGCGTCCCAAGCTCCTGAGTCCAGACTCTCTGCTTCCCGGCAACGGAGTACTAAGAAGCTGATTTTGGACTAGCCTGGACTTTTAATCCAAAAGGAAATTCATGGCTAGTGGAGCTGGTACACAGTGGTACCGTACCCCATAACTTGTACTACGTGCCATTTACTATGGTGCTGGTGGCAACCTTTGGGGTGCTGGCTGTATATCGGCAGTTGCTTATGGGGAAGCCGATACTCACTGGACGAACAGATCCTAGCCACCACCTTTTATCTCACCGTAAGGATAACTCATGATGAGGTGGACGTGGAGTTCCTTGGGAATACGACCAACTAACCATACATCCTTCACCATCCCATATGCACAGGGAAGGATAATATAATTTTACTCCTGGCTTGGTCTCGACAACCACCCAGCGATGCCCAAGCGACCACATTGTGGGTCACGTGTCTGGCTTCATCACTATCTACATGTCTTTTACTGTCCGCATAAGAAAACAAATGTGCAACATAAGGAACATACCTGGCAAGCACAGTAGCAACCACCCATGGCCTACAGCTCTGACATACCACTAATAGCAAGCCTCACCATTGCTGCCATTGTCATAAATATTTTGATAAGTGGCAGCACCTCAAGTCTTACAAATATTAGCCCTGACATTTCATCCATAAAAGTCATCATTCATCATGAGGCCCTAACCACTTAGATTAGATGAGCTCCAAAAGTCATGGTCCATCATGACTCCACGTGACTGTTCCATCACTAGATGACAAGGCTCCAAGCTTCCCAAGCAAGCTATACAAAGTCCAAAATGAATAAATTGGGTAAGAGGGACTCCCGACCAGGTAATAACACACAACACTCCTAAACTCATTCTGGCTCACAGAGAGCTCCTCTCTAAGCCTCTCTCTCTTTCGAGCTTTCTTAAGCTCACGGTTGTTATCCAGAGCACTGACTTGAGCGTCGAAGGGTTCCCATCGAAATCTCCGATCTTCGAGACTTTTTGTAGGCTCCCAAGCGCGAGAGGGTCGCCCAAAGATTTCGAGCTCGTTAGAGTGGACAATCGAACACTTACAGACATTTGAGGAAGGGTGATCTGACAACAATAGTTATATTAAGAATTGAAGCACCATAAATATATTGTTTATTGATCTAGCGATGGTAAAAATAAGGATCTATTGTATACTTTCTCTGTGCCTAAAGGTTACTTTTCTTCGAACGATCTTCACGAAATGACAAACCTCCGGCATACATAGATGGGTATAAATTAGAGTTAGATTAGAACAGAAGAAAATAGATTGAAATGAAGTGATTAATAATTCAGTTATTAGCTCCTTCTATTAAAAAACTTAAATAACCAATGAGTAGCTCTATCCCTTCATACCTTCTTCTCATATATCAGAATATCATAAAGAATAAAACAGACTGTGGCCCAATATCGTAGCCTAACTCACACAGATTAATTAATCTAAATCAATGTCAAACTAATAAAATAATATAAAATATACAATCAATGGTGGCCTGCGTTCTATATATATATATATATATATATATTTACCTCAACTATTCCTGCATCTAAGTTATAAATGCCACCTCAGTTTCCTCTATTTTGCATTTCAAATGAAAGAAAGACACATGCTTTTTTTAAGATGCAATCTGTGGGTTCTCCAGCTGCAGGACTGGAAGCAGCTGACACAAGAGGGGGAATGGATTTGGAAGCCAAGACAACCCGAGTCTAACTTTGTCTTTATTGCCATCGCCACTCTGATGTGAAAATGACCATAATTCTACAATTAACCTCCACTATTAGTCTTTTGTCTAAAGAAATCAGGGATATTGTTATGCACGTGAGAACGAACAAAACCGGCATCTAATCGTTCGATGTATGAGATGTTAAGGAAAAGAAAAAATTTTAGCAAATTGGGTAGTTTGCTTTAGGGAAGCAAAGTGAACATCATTTGTTCTTCCATTCAGACTCCACTAACTTTGATATAAACAAAGGTTCAACCAACCAGTCAACTTGTTCTGGCTGGAGGCTTGAAACTTAGGCCATCGTAGGTGCTTTGAATAATTCTTAAAATTTAGAATCCAATCATTGAAGACCATAAGCATTATCAATTAGTGAGGCAACCCCTTCCATAATTAGATCAATTATTGAAGAAGATCACCATTATTCTAATTGTTTGGTCAGCACTTGGTGGCCTTAGGTCTTTACTAGTTCAAGACTGATATGGTGATATAAGTTGGTTCATTGGAGCATGGTATTATAAAAATAAAAGTCATATTTGGGTCGAGAGTGGGGGGCTTTAATTTTTTTTTTTCAAAAAAACTATCTTCTTATTGATGGAGCATGAGCTAGGAGAGTGGTTTCTTTTTTATAAAAAAAATTGGTTACGTAAGAGTTTTATTACTCAGAGAATTACAACATCAGCACAAAGAAAATCAACTAAAATAAAATAAGTGATTAGTAAGTCACCTACATGAACAGGTTTCAAAGTTTTTTCTATTGTATAATATAGCAGATATTTAGTTTTTAAATCAAATACGTTGGTGCTGAGTTAAGCCTAACTTAATTGGTTCTTGACCTACCGTACGTTAATTAGCTAAACCAATGATGGTCATAAACTTTGGCTTGGATTTTAAGTTAACTTGATATGCTTGATCAAGTAGCACATTTATTGAAAGGATATAAATTTTAGCAATGCAATGGAAGCAAGTGTAATGGGACCTCCTACATATTGTCATACCTTCTGTCCATCTTGGAGCAAAAGAAGAGCAGTGCTCTAGAGGGACAAGGTAGACAAATCACTTGCCCGTGCTTCCTGTAACTCCATCAAAATAAAGATTCAGTCCTTGAGCTAAAAGGTGAAGTATTGTTTCTGTTAGGTAATGGGCCAAAATAGGCCTTGAATACCCTAATGGACCTTGAAAGCCCATTACCTCCTTATGTGTGTAAATGAGAAATTATGGGGACATTTAGCCCCACATCGAAAAAATCAAGAAAGGAAGGTTCACTTATATGGAAACCACTTCCTTGAAGCTTAAGTTCCTTAGGTTCACCATAAGTGGAGAGCTTGAGGGTGATGCCGCATGCGCGTGTGCGAAGGGCGCAATGGGTGCTTTATAGGCACACTTCGCACGTGCGCATCATCGCGAGGAGCTTGAGGGGCTTTAAATTTTTTCTAGATCATGACGATCCGACGGTGGAGACTGATCGGATCAAGATAAGGGGCTGAGATTAATTGATCGTTGATCGATCAGATGAAGGGTCGAGATGCGGCGATCAAATCACAATTGCGATCGTGATCCAACGGCTGACACCCGTCGGTTGACCAGTCAACAGGACAGTTGGTTGACTAGTCAACAGGACGGTTGGTGATAAGGCATCCGTCCAATCGTCGGTTGGTGATAAGTCAACGGTCCAATCATGAAAAGACATATCAAAGACGTGCAACCGCCTATCTAATAACGTGATCATCAGATCACGATGATGAAAAGGCATATCATGATGAGGATAGGCTTATCTGATCGGCTGATCTTCAGATCACAGCCATGAAAAGGCTTATCCGATCGCCTAATATGAAGATCACGATGTCTAAAGGGTATATCAAGGGTGATAAGCCCTTAACCCTCACATCCTTCAATCAAAGAATTCAAATTAAATTAAATTCGCAAGGTTGCTTCCAAGGAGTACCTAAAACCTATAAATAGGACCCAAGACCCTTTCATTTCATTTATTCCAATTCCATTCCGAATTGAGTTCTCTCTTAGGCATTTGCATACTTTCCTAAGGGTAGTATAGTAATTGTGCATTAAAAAGAGAGTAGCATTCTTGGTTCAATATTTTTGGTGAATTGTAGTGCTGCTTTCATCAAAAGGAGATATTGTATCCTGGGAGACAATCGTCATACTGACCGTAAGCACCATTGCGGGACAAATTTGTCTTAAGAATATAGAGTGTAACTCTAGCCTCAGTCTGATAGATTAGGTAGCCACCATCTGCCACACCACCCAACAATCTTAAGACAATTTCTTGCTACTATGGAAGTGCTGCTGCAGATGGCTACTATGACGACATCCGTTCAAGCCAAAAGACCGGAGAAATTCTCTGGCACGGACTTCAAGAGGTGGCAACAGATGATGCTGTTCTACCTCATAACTCTGAATCTGGTCAGAGTGCTGAATGAAGATCCGCTTGTCCTAAAAGAAGGGGAGACCGACAAGCAAGTCATTACTGCGGTGGAGGCATGGAAGCATTTAGACTTTCTTTGCAAGAACTACATCCTCAATGGTCTGGACAATACCCTGTACAATGTGTACAGTAGTATTGACACTGCCAAGGAGTTATGGGCATCCCTAGACAAAAAGTACACGACAGAGGATGCTGGACACAAGAAGTTTATGGTTGGAAGGTTCTTAGATTACAAAATGGTCGACCACAAAACTATTATAGAGCAAGTCCAAGAGCTCCAGATGATCCTGTATGAGATACATGCAGAGAGAATGTCTCTCAATGAGTCATTCCAGGTAGCTGCTATCATAGAAAAGCTACCACCACTATGGAAGGACTTCAAGAACTACCTGAAGCATAAGCGGAAGGAGATGGGACTTGAAGACCTAATTGTCCGTTTGAGGATCGAGGAGGACAATAAGAGCCAAGACAAGAAGATAGTAGGACAACCTGCTGAGCCAAAGGCCAACCTCATAGAAGGGAAGAAGAAGAAACGCAGGTTTCCAGGCGAAGGCTTTAAACAAAGAAGGGCAATCCAAAGAAATATAAGTTCAAGGGAAAGTGCTTTGTTTGTGAAAAGCAAGGACACAAATATAAGGACTGCGTTTCAAGGACAAAGAAAAAAAAGAAGTCAATGTTACTAAAACCCTATCCAAAGAGGTATCCGAGATGATCCTGTCAGCAGTTATATTTGAAGCAAACATGGTTGACAAAGAAAATGAGTGGTACATCGACACTGGAGCTACCAAACATGTCTGCTCTGATAAGAGTATGTTCTCATAATATACTCCTATCAATGGTAGAAATTTGGTCATGGGTAACTCCGCTACATCCAAGATAGAAGGACTTGGCCGCATTGTTATGAAGATAACATCTGGCAAGGAGTTTCTACTGAATGATGTGCTCCATGTCCCTGACATCTGGAAGAATCTTATATCAGGCTCCCTCCTAAGCAAACATGGCTTTAGGATGCTCTTTGAGTCTGATAAATTTGTACTTACTAAGGGGGGATATTTATTGGAAGGGGTTACTTGAATAATGGATTATTCAAGGTGAATGTAATGACTATACACAGAAACATTGAAATAAATAAAGCTTCTTCTTCTACTTATATGGTTGACTCCTCTTGTTTATGGCATGATAGATTAGGACATGTAAATTTTAATTTATTACAAAAATTAATGAAATTAAAATTATTACCTAATCGTGAAATCGATCCACATTACAAGTGTGAAGTGTGTGTTGAAGCTAAGTTAGCAAAAAACCATTTCCATTAGTTGAAAGAAATACTGAACCTCTTGACTTAATTCACAATGATCTATGTGACTTAAAGACAATTCAAACTAGAGGAGGTAAAAAGTATTTTATAACATTTATTGATGATTCAATAAGATACTGCTATGTGTACCTACTAAAGTCTAAAGATGAGGCTTTAGAAATGTTTAAATGTTATAAGAATGAAGTTGAAAATCAACTTGGCAAAAAGATTAAGGCCATAAGGAGTGATAGAGGTGGTGAATACGATGCACCTTTTGACGAATTCTGTCAAGAGTATGGCATTATTCATTAAACTGCGGCTCCTTATTCCCTCAATCTAATGGAATTGCAGAACGTAAAAACCGCACATTAAAAGAAATGATGAATGCTATGCTAATAAATTCTGGTACACTACAGAATTTATGGGGAGAAGCAATTCTCTCAGCAAATCATATTCTTAATAAGATACCTCTTAAGAAGAAGAAAGTTACTCCATATGAGTTATGGAAAGGAAAGAAACCTTTTTACAATTACTTAAGAGTATGGGGGTGTCTAGCTAAAGTAGCTATTCCGGACCCTAAAAAGGTCAAAATAGGACCTAAAACTGTTGATTGTATATTTATCGGTTATGCACATAATAGTAGTGCATATCACTTTCTTGTATATAAATTAGATAAAATTGATATACAGAAAAATACAATCATGGAATCAAGGAATGCAATATTCTTTGAAGATATATTTTCAAGTAAAAGAAAATTAGAAATAAGTTCAAATAAAAGAACTTATTATAATACTGCTAGTAGTAGTCATCAGAGAGAATATCCTGAAGATGAACCCAGACGCAGTAAGAGACCAAGAGTTGCAAAGTCTTTTGGTCCTGATTATGTAACTTATATGTTACAGGATGAACCTCAGATATTCAAGGAGGCAATGTCTAATTCAGAAGCACCCTTTTGGAAAGAAGCTGTCAATAATGAAATTGAGTCCATCATGCATAATCATACCTGGGAGTTGGTAGACTTACCATCTGGTATGAAACCTTTAGGGTGCAAATGGATTTTTAAGAAAAAGCTAAAGGCTGATGGATCAATTGATAAGTATAAAGCCAGATTAGTGGCTAAGGGCTTCCAACAAAAAGAAGGTATAGACTTCTTTGATACCTATTCACCAGTAAGTAGAATAACATCTATAAGAATGTTAATCGCTTTTGCAGCCTTTAACAATCTTGAAATTCATCAAATGGATGTTAAAACTGCTTTTCTAAATGGTGAATTAGATGAAGAAATATACATGGAACAACCTGAGGGATTTATTGTTCCAGGACAAGAAAAGAAGGTGTGTAGACTTGTTAAATCCTTATATGGATTAAACCAAGCACCTAAGCAATGGTATATAAAATTTGATAATGTTATGTTATCAAATGGATTTAAAATAAATGAATGTGACAAATGCATATATGCCAAAACCCTGCCTGAAGGGTATGTAACAATCTGTTATATGTAGATGACCTATTAATCATTGGTAGTAATACTAAAATGATTAAACAGACAAAGAAAATATTATTCAAACATTTTGATATGAAAAATATGGATGTTGTAGATGTTATACTAGGGATTCAAATCACTAGAACATCTGAAGAAATAATATTATCTCAATCTCATTATATTGAGAAAATATTAAATAAGTATAAAAGTATGATACTAGCCCGGTGAAAATACTTGTAGATGTTAATCTATATTTGACTAAGTATACTGGAGAACCCATATCTCAATTGGAATACTCATGTATAATTGGCAGTTTAATGTATGTCATGAATTGCACTCGTCCTGACATAGCATATGCTGTCAATAAGTTGAGTAGATTCACAAGTAATCCAAGTCCAAATCATTGGACAGCTTTAATAAGGGTATTAAGATATCTGCAATATACCCTAAGTTATGGATTACATTATTCAAGATATCCAGCTGTACTAGAAGGATACAGTGATGCAAATTGGATATCTAATACAAAAGATACAAATTCACAAGTGGATATGTATTCACCTTAGGAGGAGGTGCTTTGTCATGGAAATCTTCTAAACAAACATGCATAGCTCGATCCACTATGGAATATGAGTTTATTGCCTTAGAAAATTCTGCTAAAGAAGCAGAATGGCTTCGAAACCTTTTAGAAGATATTCCATATTGGCCAAAGCCTGTGTCTGCAATATGCATACATTATGATAGTCAATCAGCAATATGCAGAGCACAGAATAAGATGTAATAGTAAGTATAGACATATACGTCGCAGACATAATACCATTAAGCAGTTACTTGAAATTGGTGTAATTTCTATTGACTATGTTCAGTTAAAGAAAAACTTAGCAGATCCATTAACAAAGGGGTTGCTAAGATATTAAGTAAACTGTTTGTCGAGGGGAATGGGTTTAAAACCTATAACTGAAAAATCTTCATAGTAGATACCCAACCTAGCTGACTAGAGCTCCCAAGATCTAGGTTCAAAAGGGAAAACTAAATTATGAAGAGACTTGATA
>UESW01002350.1:156669-238763 GCA_900491605.1 Calamus simplicifolius | reverse complement strand
TCTCTCTCTCTCTCCTCCCTCATAACTTTTTTCTTCCTATTTTACAACTTGGACAATGCAAGGAGCAAGGTCTTGGCTACCTCACCACAGGATCCTATCATATAGATATGATGTGAACCTAGAAAAGTTTGCGAGAATGACTTCCATATTTTCTAGGGTATATTTGATTCTCTTACATCCCATCTTCTTGACATTTACTTTCTTTAATCCTACCATTCTTCACCTTTTATAATTGAAGTTGGCCACCATGCTTCAAATAATTCTGTGCTATATTGGCTGGCATTAGAACAAAGGACCTAAACCATTCCCATCCAGTTTACACACATATGGAGCAGTTTAGAGCTTAATGACACCTATGATGACGAGCACTATGAATAAAAATAGTGCCCCCCCACCCCCGCTTCTTTACATACAGTTGATTGTCCTTACATTCCCTCCATCGCTAGTGGAGAATTCAAAGGAATCTAAAGACCAAGGGAAGTATAGAGATACAGTAAAGTTAAAACCATGAAATCTTATTAATTATTCTGTCTTTCAACTTTTACATTTAAAAATCTTCACCAGCTCTACCAAATATGCACTATAGATATGTAATTGAACATGTTAAACAAAATATCCTCTTTATTACAATCTCAGATCTCAAAAGATATCGATTGTGAATTCTAGTTCCCTTACCAACATGATGGCATGAAATTTTAAATCCAGTATAATCAAAGGATTGAACAAAAAGCTTAAAGAATTAACCTTTTGTAAAGGACATCAAGGTTAAATAAAAGATGAAACATATCCATTAAATTGATGATGTAAAGGCCTATTTGGAAGGGGTGTGGTAAGCTATTGACA
Organism: Calamus simplicifolius; assembly: GCA_900491605.1. Taxonomy (NCBI): domain Eukaryota; kingdom Viridiplantae; phylum Streptophyta; class Magnoliopsida; order Arecales; family Arecaceae; genus Calamus; species Calamus simplicifolius. The sequence goes on along the minus strand of UESW01002350.1, from coordinate 237,920 downwards.
CCCCCCCCCCCCCCGCGCGGGTTTACTGATGTATAATCGTACATATAACTTATTTCTCCATGTAATGCACTCTCATGGAACATGTGATATCATAATTAACTTTTGCCTGCAAACTATGCCACTAACTTTGCAGTTAATTTCATTACATCAAAACCTATCCAACATTGCATCCCTTAAGTTTTACATATTGTGGATATGTTCCATAGTTTAATATAAATTAATGTTGTACCAAAAGATCCATCTTGCTTAAGAGATCTTTATTGTTCTAATGCAATACCGGATAATATGATACATTTTCATTTTGATTAAACTTTTATTATTTGACCTTAGCAACTACATCAAAGATATAATCTGGTAGAGTTATCTATTGACACAAATGCAAGAAAATTTAAGGTTTAACAATAACGTTGACCAATAGCAGTGTCTAAAGAATGCAGCAATATATATGTGGTTATCTTCATCTCCAAACATTAAGATCCATACCAAAGGACATTTGAAAGAAGCTTAATGGCATACTTTTGGATGGGAGTGTTTTAAGTAGAAGATGTTAAACATCCAAAAAAAACACTTCCATACTAGTTTAGTTACAATCAAGGCCCACTGTACTGGGTACCGGTATTGCACCGGTGCTAAATTAGTACGATGCTAGATCAATACAATTTATGTTGTAACAAAACAGTGGTACACCATTCAGTAAGACCAAAAGGCTTTCACCTATATCCGCCACTCTATCGGAGCTAAACCGAACAATTAGGTGTGCCAATATAGGAGCGGTACAAGCGGTTCAAGGTGGTTTGCCCCCATACCAAATTGGAAGGCTGAACGATCTCAATTCTAAGCTAGCTTAGCTCAATTCTGGATGGTTTAGCTCACCTTGGTTATAACTATATTTGACCCTTTAAATACCCAATTTTCCTCCTTACCAGAGGAAAATGACCCTCTCATATAAGGTGACGTGTGGAAGAGAATATAAAAGTAAATAAACATGTTTGAAGAGAAGGATAAGTGCTAAAGAAAAATCTCAAGATTTCTTGGAGTATTTGTGTCTTCATACTTTTATATTCAAATAATTAGTTCATGTTTTATCAATTATTGGAATTTCTTTGAATAAATATAGTTTCTTTTTAAATTGTTTTCAGTTCTTGTTTCTTTGTCTTCAATCTAGCTTACAAAATTTTGTCTTTTCTCTTGTACCCACTTTAATTATTTCTGAAATGCAATGTGATATGGGTTCTAACGTAGGCTAAAATTAGTGAGGCTTGGGGCTCATCCTTGATTAAAATTCAACTTTCTTCTCCATTTCATAGGGCCAAGATGAAAATCTCTTCTGTCGATCAAATATTTAACCTACGTCTTATATAGACATACCTTGATGTTTCGCTAATATCTCCTTTTGCATTGAACCTTCATCATTGAATTGGACAAAATGAGGATTTAAAAATGTAATAAGTGAAAATTGGATATCTATTTCCTTTCCATTGTCAAAGGAGGAAAAAGTTCATATCACTTCCGGTTTTTTCCCCATTTTATAGAAGCTCAAGTCAAAAAAATTCAGATGAACTGGTTTCTCAAGTATGGAATTGCACAATTAAATCAAAAGTTTTTATGAGTATTCATTCATATATTGCGAAAGTTTAGACATAGTATAAAGCTAATTGCAAAGGTTTGAAATAACTGTGCTGACATTAATTTGTTCCTATGGATAGCTTAAGATGTTAAAGAACATATGCATACCGTTGTAAGGATATCCATCAAGAAGTCTAGGAATAAGTTTTCTGTTTTCACCCTTTCCCAGATAATAAACATATGGACATTACTTTAAATCACATAATTTTATTTATCTAGCTTCAAATATGGAGGGGACAAGTCATGCAAGGCTTGAAGACCAAGGAATTGAATCACAAATTTTATGGAGAGCATATTTTGAAAAAGTAAAGCTAATCATAAACTAGATTAATGGGAGTAGTTTGTGCTAACAAGTTGGGTTGCATCAATAATTCCTATCAAGGACTAACATGATGTACAGGTTATCCCAAATCCTTTCTAACAAATTCCCTTCCTTCATTCAGATTCATACAAGGATGGTTAACAACATAGTGTGTGTCAGGCCAAGCTTGTGCTTGACACACAGTAGCATGAGTCGGGAAAATATTGGTGCACATGCACTAAGCACGGCATGGAATGTAGTTATGCTATTTGTCAACAAGGCACCAGCATGACACATTTCAATTGGCAAAAAACCATTTTAATCCTTGAATTTGAATAATTCATCTTCACCACTCAATGGGTTTCCCATCACTTTGACCATAATTAGTTCAACTCCAATTTGCTCATTCATTCCCACTCTATCATTCTTAATTTTCTATACAACCTCATTTTGTTACATTCAACTAGTTTTCCTAGATTATCATTATTATACAACAATTAATGTTATTTTATAAATTATCCCTGTGTTACTAGGTATGCGTCAGTCATATAACACCCTAAAAGCATATCTTCTATTGATCCACTAGGTCTAATTCTGTTACAAAATGGTTTTAATAATTTCATCATTCTTTTGTATAATGGATCTTATATAATGAAACAATTACTCTATGATCACAATTTTTTATTAAATTTGACAGGGTCTTATCTTACATTATACTTTTGCTGATATTTTTTTATATACAGTAATTGTATCCTTTTAATTTCTAAGTCCTTATCTTCTATTGTTTACCTCCATAGGTCTAAGATAATAATTAACAGGTAATATTTAACATTGTCCTCTTCTCACTCGTGTTACTCGGTTGCTTGGCTCCGAAATTCCAAGTTGGATACATATTGAATCAGATACAGATCAAATACTTGAATATTTACTAACAGCCACTTTTAAAGATTAGAAGAGAGTTGAAATGTTCCAACAGGGAGTTTGATCCTCTAATTTGATATTAAGAATGATAGTTGTTCTTTAATGAGGTTTGTTAGAAATGTAGGTATAGAAACAACTATACAAAATATTATTTTGCTAATATCTTTAAGTCAATTGGAAAGTTTGAATGAGATTATATACATAACAGTATCTTTTTAACATTTTCTTTGTAATGCCTAAACAGATAGTTTTTAAAAGCATAAATATGTAATTTAGTTAAATTTACTTGTTATTCTACATATCCCTATACCTTTCTTTTTCTCCTGAGTTAAACACTTGGATACATGTCTGAATTTGATTCCCATATTTGTGTCCATGCAGGACTACTTCTCAACAATTAATACTATAATTTCTGCATATAGTATGCAGTCCAGCCTATTCTCTTGAATGCTAACAGTAAGTTCAAATATAAATACTACAAAATGATTTAGGCTTGTTGTTGACCCTCTGGCAATGCCCACTATGACTAGTAAAATAATTCACGATTTAATTAATGGTGATGTTTATTGATATACTTGTTCCACTACAATGACAAAGAAGGTTTCTCTAGGAAGCTGATCATATGAAAATAGTTCAGAACAGCAATATATAGTCCAATAAGGAGAAAGATTAAAGAAGATGGATGATAATCAAGCAGCAGTGGTTATAATTTATGATAGATAAGCAAAAGTTCCATGTTTTCATCAGAAAAGGTGGAGAAAGTTGTCATTTTATCAGTGTTCTTGCTATGCTGTAAAGAAGTTCTTCAATAAATGTAGCATAGAAATGATTTCTGCATCATATGCAGGTATGTCAATGACAAGGAGAGCATGCAAGGAAGAATTATGGAGTTATATAAGTAGTTACTTAATCCTTGACTCCTTATTTAACAAAAGTGATGCATCAATGTGCACCATTTATGGAAATAGAAAGATTTCTCAAATAAATCATGAGTATTTTTTAGTGGTAAACCATCCCAAAATCTTCTCCATATAACCATGGACTTTGAATGAAGGGACTATCTCTCTTAGCAACCCAAATGTATTGCCTCCCAAAGCATTCATGTGCTCTCTCTTCCTTCCTTTGGTTTTTGCAAACTATTTTAATAGTACCACAACTAGTTCTAATGGCCAACTATTGTAGTCTATCTCCTATTCCTCTCTTGGGGACGAAGCAAAAACCAAGAGAGAGTATTTATAACATGGGATCTTTAGGGATCTCTCATCTTAAATAGTGCAATAGATCCAAGAGTCAAAACATTTCAGCTTTGGGATAAATCAAGAGTTAGAAGGCTATTCCACTTCCTTCTCAAAAGTCAAAAACATTTCAGCCATGGGACGAACCTAAGCCAGAAGGCTATTAGACTTCCTTCTCAAAAGTTCAAAACTCAGAACTCTTCTATTCCTTATCATTTATTGATCGTATCAAGAAAGTCCTTTGGATTCACCAACTGCAATAATGTCCATCAACACATTGTAATTAACCCCTAAAGATTAGAGAATTACAAATGAGGTCCCTTTCATACAATTTCACATAGTAGTCCTTCCACTAAACTATATTCGAGTTACTCATATTGGATTAACATCACTATCAAAGCCCTTAACTCATGCAACATGTATTATACCGATTCCAATAACTCATTTGGACATCAAAATATCGGAAAATTTTTATACACATGCACACACATATATACATTTTTGATAAATAAGTTTTTCTTTTGGTCTAATTTCAACTAAATATACTTTCTTATTTTCAGAAAGTGAGGTAGGAAAGCCAAGGGAACATGCTTTGGGATGCTAAATAATAGGATTAATAAGAAGCAAAAGGGTAAAAAAGTAAGTGGACAACTAAGCTTTGTAATGGATAATGGTACGAGACTAATTGTAAACTTTAAGAACTTGAACTGAATAAGAAAAAGAGAAGAAAGAAAGGTTCTAGGCATCACACCTAGGGTTCCTTGGCATCACACTTAAGGGTTGTTGCATCGCATAATCTCAAAAAAAAATTTTGCTAGAAAATTCTCTCAAAAATTATTTCCCTTTTCTTCATTATGGAGATAGTTTATGTCCATATATGTAGAAAAAACATTTCTAAACCAAATAGAAATAGGACTCCTAAAAGACTACTAATTTGACTAGGATTTGACTACAGCTTTGACTAGAAAACTAATAAACCCTAGATTTTAATAAAAACATAAGACTTTGACTATAACTTGTATGGTTAATTTCCAGCAAATCTAGAATTTAAGAAAATTTTGACTATAACTTGGATGGCTAATATCCAACAAATCTAAAAATTACCAAAATATCCATTCTTAAAGAAAACTTAAATAAAACTGATCCAACAATTTTAACTTAAATAAATATAAATAAGGACTCAATAATAATTGATGATGATTATTCTAGCTCCTAATTAAGATCCCCATCATCGGTTAGGTGCCAAATTAGTGGTTGGCATGAGAATTAGCCTTAAGATTTCTTTTAAAAACCTTGAGAGGCTGCTACCACTGTGCTTTATCAGAATAGTGGCTTCCATTTTGAGCATTTGCATATTTTATTCATCATACACATGACCCAATGTGTCCTATATAGCATTTGTTTTAGCATCACCAATTGACTACATCAAAGTTATAAGCATGATAAATAAATGTACATAAATCTCTCATGTCTAAGGGTAATAAGGAAATTGTGGTAGAATATCTCCTCGAAATGACAGTGAATATTCCATGAGGCATTCTTAATTGGAACCTATTTGGTGTATATAACCCTTACATTACACCCACCTATCTGCCTAAGATCACTAACTCAATGATGGAGTAAATCATCCTTTCTTATAGAAGCACAATAAGTTTAGGCCATATTAATATTATATCCATTTTAATATTCATAGCCTAGATATATATATATATATATATATATATATATATATATATATAGTGTTTACACAGAACTGAAAAATCATTTCTCCATGCCTTTGGTTCATTAACCATCAACTGGACTTTTCTACAATGTCAACTAAATAATATATACATAGATATCACATATCACAATTTAATTGTTAATCACACACATCATATATGCATGTGAAAAAAAAAAAACATTAAATTGGATTTTGAGGGTATACAATTCTAACAGAAAGAACTACCCACATTAATTCTTTTCCATACTAAATTCTTGGATAAATAATTTTCCAAAATAAGGCCAAATTGCAGGCACATTCTAATTTTAGTTTGGCATAGCCTTGCAACTAATGATAAGGAAAGAAGAAATGCATGAGGATTCTATTGATGTGGGGTCTGGGCAGAGTGAGATGTATGCAGTCTGATCTCCGTATACGGGACGGATTTCTTATTTCCATGTTTCAAACCCATCCAAGTCATAATAGAGCAACCACGCACTGATGTGCCAAGTTTATGACAAAGAAGAAGAAATTGTAAAATTAACCACTAAAGAATTAGATGAGGCTCATCATCTACAATGGCCATGGACATGTCAAGCTTCCATGGAGGGGAAAATCAACCTCAATTTCAACTTCATGGTAGTTCACCTTTAAAAACAAACACATCAGATTCAATAGAAGATGTTATTGTCTTTCTACCACAGCAACATCTAATCCGTATCAAATTAAAATCAATAGATAGAGGAACGTTGCAGAGATGCCCGACAATGGAAGAATTGAACGAAAAATCTTCATCACATGAGGCAAGAAGACACATACCTTCTCCGGCCATTGGAGATACTGCACACTCACTGTACACAGCACAGCATCAAAGCTGCAGCTCTCAAGCTGGAGCTCCTGATCTTGGTTCAAATCCTTGATAAAAAAATAGTCCAATCTTGGATTCTTGGCCAGCTCCTGGGCATTGAGCCCATGCCCCACCACCCTCTTGTACGCCACATCGTCTGGCAAATGGCTGACCCAGGAGCTCATGAGGTCCAGAATCTCCCACCCAGGGGCTAACTTCTCCCGGTAGAGATCAGTTAGCGTCGAGATGAAGCCATCGTCGACGTGGGTCACAAAGCGAGGATAGGAGTAGAAGTTTCGGTCCGGGAGGGTGTTGAGCTTTGTCCGGCCTTCGCTGGTGAGGACGAGGCGTTTGATTTTGCCTGCAGACGGCGATGGAGAGGAAGCGGCGAAGCTCTTTGGTGGGTTGGGATGGGAGGAGGTTGCTGAGATTTTGGGGCGAGGAGAGGAGAGAGGTTCCGGTTTTGGCCATGGTTTGGGGGGTGGTGGATGAATGGAAAGCATGGCAACGGAATTATACGTGGTTGAGCCGAACTCCAGTTGGGTGGGAGGACGGACTGAAGAGCATTTCAATCCATCTTCCTGGGAAGAGCAGGGCTCGTTGCTTTACAACGTGCAGAAGTCGAACGGATAAATGTAAGTCGGTTTTTTTTTTTTTTTTATTTTAAAACATTATAAAATTAATTTTAAACTTTATTTTTTATTTTTATTTAATTTTATTATACAAAGCCGCAAGCATCTTCTTCTCTTTTAGGGGCGGCCCTACCTTGCGGAGTAGTTTTTTAAACCGGTGCATTTTGGCACCGGTTTTAAAACAAGGGATGGAAATAAAAAGAAATTTATCAAAATAGTGTTAAAATAAAAAATGTCATTTCAAATGGCATTTTCTACTTTCACATCATTATTTTTCAGCTTGGCTCCATCAAGAGGGAGAGTAGAAATCGCCACTTGGAGTAGCGATTTCAATTGAATGAAATTACCATTCCAAGTGGCGATTTCTACTTAATTTCCTTTGGGAACTTAAACGCTACGAATCCCTTTCTTTGCATAATCTTCTAGCAAATCAAAAGAGTCGTTAGATGGTGGTTAATGATTCAGTATCAATCATAATTATCTTGTTAATTAGAATTATTTTGCTATATCTATTATCTTGTTATATCTATTTTGTTAATCAAAATTATCTTGTATATATCTATTATCTTGTTAATTAGAATTATCTTATTATATCTATATTATTTTGTTATATCTATATCTATAACAAGATAATAGATATAACAATCAGAATTATCTTGTTATACCTATTATCTTGATAATAGATAACAGATAATGGATAATAGATTGTTAGGATCGCTGGGAGGCTGCGAGCGTTTAAGAAAGGATCGTGGATGAGAAAAAATATGTAGAAATCGCCACTTGAAGTGGCGATTTCAACTAAACTAAAATCGCCACTTGAAGTGGCGATGCACTTGGACTTGAAATCGCCACTTGAAGTGGCGATTTCAACCCATTTGAAATCGCCACTTCAAGTGGCGATTTCTAGTCGTCCCAATGATATGTGGAAGTAGAAAACGCCATTTGAAATGGCGTTTTCTACTTTAACACCATTTTGATAAAATCTTTTGTTTCCACTCCTTTGTTTAAAACCGGTGCCAAAAGGCATCGGTTTAAAAAACTACTCCTACCTTGCGCGTCCCTTCCCCTTTTCGGGGCGGCCCTATCTTCTCAGTGGTGGGGCATGGTGCTAGAGGGAAACTTTTATTTGCATGGTTCGAATTGTTCGGTATATTTTTTTAAAAAATATTACTTTATGCACCCCTAAATTACTTTATGCACCCTCTCTATAAATTAATATTTCTAAACTACTCCTTCATGCACCCCTCACTCCCCCTCCTAAATCATTCTGCACACTCCTTCACTCAACGCATCATCTGATCCATTCTTCCTTCTCTTTCTGCTCTTTTCCCGGCACCGGCAGAGCCTTGTCCTGGTAATCTCCTTCCTCGGTACCGAGAGGTATCCTCGGCACCTCCTTTTCCGACATCGGCAACAACCAGCGGCGGTGAGTTCCGCCTCCCTCGGCTCTGCCCCCTTCCCTCCCCTCCAGCCTCCTTTTCGCCTTCTTGCCTCGTCTCCGCCCCCCTCCATCCCTCCCTTCGGTCCCCTTCATCCCTCTAACCTCCTTCGGCAAAGGCCTGGGTCGAGTCTCTGTTCGGCCCATCAGGAAGAACAGAGAACACTCTGTTCGGCCCATCAAGGCCGAATAGAGATCAATTTGTTCGGCCTAATGGTCTTAACAGATTATCTCTGTTCGGCCCATCCGAACAGAGAACTAGGAGTTACATTTTAAATTTTTTTAAAAAATTTTAATTATTATATAAGTAGTTTAAAATGATTTTATATTTAGTAAAATTTTTAAATCAATTATAAATCGATATAGTTTAGTTTTTCAAAAAAAAAATTGAACATTTTTTAATTTGTTCATATTTTAATCTTATGTATTAATACTGATTAATGCCATGTTCAGATATAAATGCTGGTCCCTCACAAGTTAGACCCATAGCGTAAGTCAGGAGACGTCGTAGCAGGCATGCTAAGCTAGAGGTTCCTATTGCACTATCATCCCTAGCTGAGATAGTAGACAAGAACATCCCAACTATGGATGTTGATGATGAAGCGGATGGGCCTTGTCCAGGCGGTCCAGAGGATGAGTCATTCCTTAGTAGTTTCAACACATATAGCAGCTTCCATCTGAAGGCAACAGGTATTTTTGTTTGTTACTCTAGTGTATTTTCTTTAATGCATTATTGTGATGCTGTTATATAATTTATTCATGTTATCCATTTATATTTTACAGAACGTGCCCCATTGAAGTACATGAACCATGCTGCCAAGATAGGTGAGTGGCAGTAGTGGGCATCGGGGCAATCGAATAGGAGGTTCAAAGCATTAGTTCAGCAGTCGGGCCTGGTTGAACTAGTGCACTACTCTTATCGGTTTGCCGATAAGATTCTTGTCTTGGGCTTCGTAGAGAGACGGCAGCCTGAGATGAACACCTTCCATATTCCCTTTAGTGAGATGACGATCACGTTGGATGACGTTGCCGCCATTAGGGATTAGTGTCATAGGTGCCGCAGTGTCACTGTCATGTGATAGGATGAGTGATCGGAATGCTGAGGACCTACTAGAGGAGCTGTTGGGTGTGTCACAGGTAGATGCGCATCAGGAGGTGCTATCAGTACGCGGTCTATCTGTGAGGTTAGAGTGACTGAAGAGTCATTTTCATGTTGTATCTAATAGAGATATCCATCATAGGATAGAGTGTGCAGTGCGAGGGTATTTGCTATTTTTTGTTAGGGTGCACACTTTTTGTTGATAAGAGCAGGACGAGGGTGCCTATAGCTTATCTTTCTCTACTTCGGGATCTGGATAGGGTGAACACATATGCCTGGGGTGCTGGTGCCTTGGCTCATTTATATCGGCAGTTGGAGATTGCGTCTAGGGCATCTGTTAGATAGATTAGTGGATATGACGCTGCTCCATGCATGAATTTATGAGCATTTTCATTTCTCACTCCTCACCAGCCCTGGATTATACTAATCCCCGCGTGCACTGATAGATTCTCGGCAGTCCATCACGTACCACGATGGACCGTTTAGTGATTCTACACGAGTCATTGGACGTTTTGAGGGCTGATGAGGTATGTACCTTAGACCATGCACTTGTATATTTCTATGATTTGCCATATATATCAAATTGATTATGATTTATCTGTTGCAGGTAGTTTGGGATCCCCATCATCATATTCGGAAGGATCGACCATTCCTAGATATTGCATTCTTTAGTGGATGCCTGAAGTGCATGGATGTCGTAGAACCTTATCATCCTGAAAGGGTTCTACGATAGTTCGGCAGGATACAGACGATCCCCCACGCGCCACTAGCCCCTGAGCGAGCCAGCAGAGGATCGACAACAGCATCATACCGCATCCGGTACGTCTTCTATGATCAGATGTGGGAGAGTTGGGAGGATTACCTGCTGAGCCGAGCGAGCAGGAGCCATCCGGTGACCCGACCATCAGATTGTGTGCTAGGATATATGGATTGGTATCATATCATACACCTGGCAGTTCACCCCTCAGAGAGCCATCCAGTATCTATTCCTGATCACGTCCCGATGATGTTGATGCTGACGTACAAGGGCGACGTATTGCAGATGCCATTAACATTTGCACCATCATTCTACATATAGGTCGGAAAGAGGTTGCATCATAGGGGATCGACTTGTACGACATTATTTCTCAGATATCACAGGTGTTGCAGGATCAGCATATTCAATAGGTAAGCCTGATGTACCTAGCCCTAGTCATGCATCGTTACAGCAGTACAAGCGTCGACGATGGTGACATGGGGATTGATGATATACCATATATTTTTTTTTAGCTTGTACCTTGCCCTAGTCATGCATCGCTACAGTAGTACAAGCATCGACGATGGCGAGATGGGGATTGATGATGTACCATATGTATTTTTTAGCTTTTAGCACATCTTTTTGTAAAATACATTGAAATTTAAATAAAAATTTGAGTTTCCTTTAAATGTTCTTTTTTTGTTCCAGAGTCCATAATTGAAGATTAATAACAAATGCAATATACAACTCAACATCTCGCTAATTATAAATTAATAAATAATCGCATGCTATAATAATCTCACTAATTATAGGGTGGAGTTCGACAAATAAACTAGATATGCATCGGCATGCTCCAGCATCAATCAACAAAGACAATTAATGACGCATCGATCAACAAAGACAATTAATGACACATCAATCAATAATGAGGTGTGATGTCAACTTCCATAAACTTCTTGATAATTGACACTCCTGGACATGCATCGGCACGCTCAGTCAACTAATAAAAGAATGCACTATATATAAAAATTTAAACATTATACAACTTTGTATATTGATAAAAATTGCACTCTACAACTCAACAGTCTCGCTAATAATAATATCCGACGAGATCATTTGTTTGAACTGTTGAATCCTAGATTCATAAGAAGTTGCCCATCGGAAGCACAAGGATAATGATATCTTCGCCAGTTGCTCACTATTGAGGGAACATGATGACCTGGCAACAGAAATACCTACAAAATAAATAAATTAGGAAACAAAATGATTTATGAGTCATTTAAGGAAGAGTAAGAGATATTTAATTAATATCTCCACAAAATGATTGCCATTTAAGAATGCTACTGCAATGTCTTTGCGGGATAGGAGAGGAAGAGGCACAGATCTAAGAGATAGGAATATAAGACATTGTTGCAAGGAGAGGTGGTATAGGACAATGTTATAGCAAGACGCTATAAGGTGCCCCATATCCTGCAACGTCATCCACCGGTCAGATGGTGGACAATTCTCAAAATATGATAATGCTTGAGCGATCTCATCAAACCTCCCTTAGACAATAAATAAAGCGCGATAGTGCTCTGAATGACTTTGCAACTCATGTAATAAATCTTTCCTAACACAGAGCCAATCCTCCTCTCCAAATCCAAGCAAGTGCTCTGAATCCGCAGTTGCCATCAGCTTTTACATCCTTGATATGCTGGATGAACGGCCTTAACTCATCTAGAATTTGATCAATATAGATTGTTAGCTTATATGAACGGGTTCAAAGACGAAAAACTTGCAAACCATATCGAATGATATTACAAACTATCGCATGCTAATAATAAACGGCTAATAATAAATAGCACGGGCCAGCACAACTCGGCACGAGCCTGCACGGGCAGGCACGGGTCAGCACGGACCGAACCGCATGCTGCGACATGGTCCGTGCACACATCGGTATGCCCCAATACACATTGGCACGATACTCATTTTTAAAAATGAAACAAATGCTTCTTACCTTCTTCCTCGGTTGCCTCTTTTGCACTAGTCAGTGGGGTGTTCGTACCAGGTGAGTAACTATCTTGTCCAGAGAGAACCAACTCAAAGGCAGAAGGATCACGGCGAGTAGACGTATCAACCTTCAATGAAGTGCGGCCACGTGAACTGATCATCCTTTTTGCCGGTTCTTCAAGAGAAGTACTATCTGGGCTTGCAATCTCTCTCAATTTCCTTAACATCTGTAATTAAGAAGCCCCATCTAACTGCTTGAATTTCTTAGCAATTATATCCAACTCTGATTCATAGCTAAGCTTCATAATTTGCACATTTGAAGCAGACACCATATAAAGTTTTCTCCAATGACAATCTATGCAGTCGAGAGGAATAGGCCGACCTTCCATTCTGTACTACACAATCTAATGAGCGCAAGGTAATCTATGTGTGCGTCGAATAGCACACCCATAAACTGATTCATCAATCCCAACTGAATTGGTTCGGTTCGCTTGGGCGAGGATATGATTTAATGCAGTTATAGATATAAAACCTAGCAGTTCTTTGAATTCAGCAGGCTTGAAGTTATATTGCACGACCGTCAAACTCTTTTCAAATGAGGCTTTGATGTCACTGTGCTGCAACTCAATCAAACTATGAATTTTTGTCCAAGAAGACTCGAAAGTCCCTTGGCTGATCCAAACTGTCTTTTAAGCCTTGCATGTGCACTTTCAGCCCTAGTAAAGTAAATATAATTAAATAAAGTTAGATAACAAATACACAATTAATTATAATTTCTAAAATTAATCAATTTCTTGTGATACCTATTAGTTGTCACATTCCCATAGTGCCTAGTGTGTCCGTCCATGCTGCGATAAATCTTTCCTTGAACTTGCTTAGCCAAGTATCTGACACATACCGTAAAGCATCTGGATAGGTACTAAACTCTTTCTGGAGTGCACTCCAGTGATCATTATACTCGTCTTATGTGGTTGACAACACTAGTATATTCCAACTCATTATAAACTTATCTCATTTCTCCTTCGTTTCAAATAATCTTTGCACTGGGCCAAAACATTCCTACTAATATGCCATCTACATAAAAATGTGTTGTCATAGGAAATACCTTCTGAATTGCATTCAATAGAGGCAAGTCTCGATCTGTGACTATCATCTCAGGCAGAACATCAGCTTCCATGACGCTGCGCAATCTCTCTAATGCCTATGTATAGTTATCTTCCTGCTCAGAGTCCATGTATGTAAAAGCAATAGAAAATATGAGGTTAGTTGATGTCACCCCCACAATCTCTAAGAGAGGAAGATGATATCTATTCGTCTTGTACGTGCAATCCATTATCAAAACATGAAGAAATGCATGTAACAAATCTATGCTGCCAGGGTGAGCCCAAAACAAGTCACACACAACATCAGACTAAATACAATTTCTATGCAACTCAATGTACTTATACTCGAATAATTTACCCAGAAGATGTTGCATTTGAGATCTCCTAGCTTTCTCTACAACCTTACACCTCTACCGTGCATTGTAGATCGTCTTCATGCACATAACATTGAGGGCATCCCTTTGCTTCAATGTGGACAATATGGCCTTTGGTCGAACCAAAGTCTTCAACATATCCACTAACAACGAAGTCTCCTGCTTCGATAATCATCCAGCATATGAGTGCCCCTCAAGATGCTTCGCAGCCGGATGATTGTGCAATCCACAAATGACCGTTAATATCCAATCATCTACAGTGTCCAATTTCTTCCCTCTTAATGCAAAGAACATCCACACTTCTTAGTGCCATTGGCCCTGGTCTTTGATTTCTTTTCCTTTATGTTTTACTTCTGTAGGTACCACTCCTCTCGTAAACAAGTACAATTCTTGGTTTCTTGCTATCAGTACCCGAATCAGAAGTTTTAATAATAAAAATAAATCCATTCCTTCTCTCAGCTTCCTGACACCAATTACACAAGTCTTCTCTACTTTTGAATATCTATACAATAAAAAGTTTTATGTCAGTAGACAATTTTACACATCGCTCAATCAACTAATAAATAATTGCAATCAAAATTATCAGACCTCATAAGTTGTAAATTTATTTGTGTAATCCATTATACATTCAGAGCCAATCATGCTACCTTCGGTTGAAGCATCGCCCTACACGGTCAAAAAATAATCAATTTAAACCCTAACCCTAAACCCTAAACCCATCCCCCTTGTTCGGCCGGAATGGGCTGGACAGAGGGCCCCTGTTCAGCCCATCCTGGTCGAACAGAAGACTTCTGTTCGGCCACACAGGGCGAAACACAAGGCTTTTGTTTGGTCCTGTGGCCAACAGAAGGCTTTTGTTCGGCCATACCTGGCCGAGCAGAAGCTCGTTGTTTGATCAACCAGGGCCGAACAAAAGGCCTCTGTTCAGCCCTGTATGGCCGAACAAGACGCAGATCATGAAAAAAAATCGAAAAGGTCAAAAAATGAACTTTCTGTCCATAGATCCTTCCCAAATTGTTAGTGCTTGTCCATTGTTCAATTGAGGATTGAAATATCTTCAAATAAAGACTCAATGGATTGATTGAGTATTTTTTTTTTTTTTCGGTTCGTTGTGAAAGGAGAGAGGGGAGGGGAAAGGGGAGGGGGAGGGCGGGTGGGTGTGCGATGGAAGCTATTTTTTTGAAGAATACAGAGAGTAAAAATAAAGCATTTTAATTTATTTTTATAAAAATAAAATTAATTTTTTTTATTAAATAAAAAAAATATACTAAGTCATTCGAATAATATAAATAAAAAATTTCTGCTGAGGGAGGAGCCCTCGCTGCCCCTCTTGCACACGAAGGGGGAGGAAACGCCCCTCCCCCCACCACCATAATAAACAATATGCATCGACGGCTAGGCCTGGATCATTCAACTTGCTTCCACGCGGGGTTTTACTTTCCAAGACAAAACAAGGCTTGCTTAACAACTCGTCTATTCTTTATGTACCAAACGAATTTCCACCTATTTTATTGTCGAATTGTAAACGCACCACCTATTGTACCATTTAGAGGCACTAGTTTATTGGAGGCACACTACTCTATGTACAAAGGCATTACCCAGCCAAATAGTCTAACTCTCCCACAACGAGACGTCGCTTAAGACCACACTACTTTCTTGCGTTAACTTCTTATTTCTCTTTCTTATCATTTGATATGGCAATTTTATTGACACGGCATGTGTAATACCATATAGGTAACTTGCTAACGATATTATTTTATTTTAATAATAAAAATCAAATTAAAAAAAAATAAAATTTTAAAGTTTAAAAATTAAAGTAACATATCCTTTAAGTTTAAAAGTTAAAATATAATTTAGCTTTTTTTTTTTGTCGGATTTGAGTCAGGGGAGCCCATTTGGTACATTAAAAGTTGCCCGCAAGGCAAGTAAAATGAATCGGAGTCCCAATCAGCGCACCTTCAACAAACTAAGCAGACCCTAAATAAAATAAAGGTTGTTAACGATCAAGACAAATATAAGATAAAAATATAAAAATCAATATTATTTTGAATAATTATCAAAAAAAATAATTATTTCAATGAATTTCTGTCCAGGAGCAATCTCGACCCTTAAATATTAGCGTAGAGATCCTAAACATCTGAAGTTGCGGACCACAAGTTAATTCAACGCAGACGTGTCCCCATTCGCATGATTGATCATCGCCTAAGCATTGGAATGGATTTGTACAGCACTCGTACCACCAAAACCAACATCGAAGAACAAACTGCTATCATTGGAGAAACATGCATCTTGCCCTCTGGTATTAACTCTCATTTGGATCGAGTGCCACTGCCAATGCTTCTAAGCTTTGCTAACTTGCTTTTTCCAGTAGCTTTCAGACAAAGGATTTTATCCTTCAATTCAATGGCTAAAATATTCTGGGAATGTCCAAGCTTCTGATTCACAAGCGCCAAACTTAAGTTGCATGAATTTTAAGGATCACATTTGTAAATTTTAAAACATCAAATAATTACTAAAATTTTATCGTTCATGCTTGCATCATTCCTCATTTATTTTCAATGTTTCCAATGGAAAGAAGTTGATTGCATATATAAAGAGTGATAACTGAACCTAGCCTATTTATCATGAAACCCTAATAGATTCTTCCATAATGGGAACTTTAGGCTCATACAAACTACCAACCCATATCATCCAACAGGAGGTGCGCATAAACCCAAATGACATAAATTATGTAGCAACAATGAACTCATCAAGCATGTACCATTGGACCAAATTTGTTTAGCCTATTTTACAAATCTAAAATTACCAACAATTAATTATAGCTGACACATCAAAAAATTTGCACATTTTCTTATTTGGGCAACACTAATTATAGTTGTTTAAGTTTTAAAAATATTTATTTATTTGAAAACAACACTTAAGATGAACAACTAATTTTAATATGGTTATAATTTTGAAAAAAAGATATTTAGTCCTCTGAAATAATACCTAAAAAAATTCAATCCCATGAAAGCTACTAATACCTAATCATGGCAGTCATTATGCCCCTTATTGATATAAAATCAATCTATGGTTATAAGTACCAATAACCTTTTCTAATAGAGACCATGATGCGGTAGTTCACAAGAAAATACCACATAACATATAATCTCAAAAGTGCTATTCTCATTGTCAATCCTCTAAATGATTTGTCATCAAATAACATGCTTTAATTAGAAGTTAGAGGAATCTAAAACGCTATCTATAATATGCTAGTATATCTCAAATAAAATACCATAATGATACCAAGTCTTAAGAATTTCAATATGGCATCAATAATGAGACTTAAACAATAGATAACCAAGATTGATACAAAGTCTTAAGATTTTAATAATATGACATGTCATATAACAAAATGTGCACTTATAAATATAAAGCTAATGATATCAATAGAATCAATGAGGATCATCATTTAAACATTTACCAAATAAATGTATCTAGAAAACAAAATGGTTTCCAAAATAATATATAAATTAAATCAACATATGATCGTGTTTACCAAACCATTTGTTACCTTAAGCCTTCTTAAAGTACTAGGTTTAGACTTCCTAGGGTTTACAAATCCCTAACGATGGTTGGATTTGAAATTACCTTTTTCCTTTTTAAGATTCTTTTCTTTAGAGACACATTTAGAAATACGGTCATTCACACTCCAAATCTTATCTAAAGCATTGTAGACAGTTTTAATTTGGCTAAATTTAATAGGTAGGAAATTTGTTGATGCCAAACCACCGGCCTCGAGCGTCCAGTCGCCTCCTCCAGCGAGCCCGGGATCCTTCGGCGAGCTTCTTGCGCATGTGGGCCTGCAAACAAGTCCCGAGAGCTGAAGATTTCGAAGAAACCTTCGATGCTCAAATCAGTGCTCTGGGCAACAATCGTAAACTTGGGGAAGCTCGAAAGAGAGAAGAAGAGAGAAGCTTAGAGCCATGCTCTCTGTGAGCAAGAATGAGCGCTTAGGAATGTAATGAGTTCGTTACATGGTCGGGGGTCCCTCTTACCCATTTTATAGCTACTTAGAGTTTGTCTGGCTTGGGGCATGATCACTTGTCAGAGCATTAATTGATTGCAGCAATAGTGGAGCTTACCTCCATGTGACGTGTCAGGTTACAGGCCATGTCCCGTCAAAGTAGGTGGCTGCAGCTGGTTGACAGAATTTTGGTTTGGACAGCTGTCGCAGGCTATTGCAGGGTATGGCCGACCGTTACGACGCTTGCCAAACGTGTCCCCTACGTCACCTTTTGCAGTCCTTATAGAGCATTGATTATGGAGTGCTTGCATGGCACTATTCACGTGTAAGGCATTGTTCACGTCCGAGGCCGACTGGAGCCGAGGCCGACTGAAGTCGACTGGCCAACCGGAGCCGATGCCGACTGGAGCCAAGGCCGACTGGGGTCAACTGGCCGACCGGAGTCGATGCCGACTGGAGCCGAGGCTGACTGGCCGACTGGAGATGATTAGGCGACTGGAGCCGAGGCCGACTGGGGTCGAGGCCGATTGGAGTCGAGGCCAACTGGCCGACTGGAGACGAGGCCGACAGAAGCCGACTGGCCGACTAGAGCCGAGGTCGACTAGAGCCGAGGCCGACTGGAGTCGACTGGCTGACTGGAGCCAAGGCCGACTGGAGCCGAGGCCGACTGGTCGACTGGAGCCGACTGGCTGACCGAAGCCGAGGCCGACTGGAGCTGAGGCTAACTGGAGCCGACTGGCCGACTGGAGCCGAGGCTGACTAGGGCCAAGGCTGACTGGAGCTGAAGCCAACTGGCCGATCGGAGCCAAGGCCGACTGGAGCCGACTGGCCGACTGGAGCTGAGGCCGACTGGGGCTGAGGCCGATTGGAGCCGACTGGCCATTGGAGCCGACTGGCCAACTGGAGCCGCCTGGCCGATAGAAGCCGACTGGCTGACTAGCCAACTAGGGCCGAGGCTGACTGGAGCCGATGCCGACTGGCCGATTGGGGCCGACTGGCCGACTAGGGCCGAGGCCCACTGGAGCCGAGGCCCACTGGAGCCGAGGCCGACTGGGGCCGAGGCCGACTGGCCGACTAGAGCTGAGGTCGATTGGAGCCGACTGACCGACCAAAGCTGAGGCCGACTGGAGCCGAGGCTGACTGGCCGACTAGAGCCAAGGTCGACTGGAGCCAATTGGCCGGCTGGAGCCGAGGCCAACAGGAGACGCTTGGAGCCGAGGCCGACTGGATCCGACTGGCCGACTGGAGCCGAGGCCGACTGGAGCCAACTGGCCAACTGGAGCTGAGGCCTGGCCGATTGGAGCCGAGGCCGACAGAAGTCGACTGGCTGACTAGGGCCGAGGCCGAGGGGGCAGCCGAGGGGCTGAGGCGCCCGCCAGAAAGGAGACGGGGGTTGAGTGCCAAACAGAAGCTGGCTCCATGCGAGGAGAGAGAAAAGGTGGTGCGGCCGAGCAAGAGCTGGGAACTTTCGGAGGATCTTGGGAACTTCCGGAGGAGCTTGGGAGCAGCCGCAAGGAGAACCTTGAAGCCAAAGGCTGAGGGAAAGACCAAGGCCAGTTTGGGAGGAGAAAGAAAAGGTGGCAGACTCGGGAAGGCCCCCCCTAGACCTATCGGGACCAAGGAGGAAAGGCTGATTCGCCAAGGCCAAGCCCAATACAGTCATTGTGGCCCATGGGGCTTACTGGCCCCATCAGATGCCCCCCACACTCCTTGAGCTTGGGTGTCGTGCATCAGCTAAGCGAAAGGAGTGTAGAGCTCTTCATCTTTGCTCTTGTCCTTTCATGCCTACTTAGTTCTGATTCCTTCCTAGTGGAGAGATCTTTTTTTTCTTTTTCCTTGCTTTGGATAATTTACGCTCGCCCGTTGGCTAGCTAAGGTTAGCCAGCAATCCTCTCCCAACGCAAAGTCTGAAAGTGGATATCCATCATCTATGAGTTGGAGAGTTGGTTTCTTCCAACTGTGAGTTGACTTTGGGTCTTTAACTTCTGACATGAAGTTTGGATGTGGGTGCCCGTCAACATGCTGCTGAGGTAGAGAGAGCCGATGAGGCCGCAATGATGCCACTAAGAAAGAGAGCCGTTGAAGCTACAATGATGCCGCTGAGGCAGAGACAAAGCCGATGAGGCTGAAATAAAATTGCTGAAGCAGAAATAGGGCCACATGGGCTGAAATAAAATTGCCTTGAGTGTTTGTGTGCTGATCCGGGAGGTGACTCGAGCGGGTACAGGCTGTTAAGTATTTGAACCAACTCGGGGCATATCCTAGCCGGACCGAGTGGTATCTGTTAGCCGCAATGCCGCTGAGCTCCTCCAGAACCGCATCGAGGGTTTCGTGGCCGGCCCGAGGGGAACAGGTTTGAGGCCGAGTGGGAAGTTCAAGGCCGAGGCTGTGCGAAGCCGAGGGGGCAGCCGAGTGCCGAGGAGAGCTCGGTGCTGGGAGCTGAGGCCAAGGCCGTGCGAGTCCGAGGGGGCAGCCGAGTGCCGAGGGGCTGAGGTGCCCACCAGAAAGGAGACTGGGGCCAAGGCCGAGTTGCCAAGTCGGGATGCCGATTGGCCATTGGCCATTGAGGCAGAATTAGAGCCGCTGAGGCTAAAGTGAAGCTGTTAAGGCTGTGATAAGGCTACTGAAGTTGTAATAAGGCCACGAAGGTAGATGAATGGAGCCACTGAGGCTGTAGTAAAACCACCTCGGGGGTTTCACGGCCGGCCCAAGTGGTGACCTGAGAGTTAAGAGTCGTCAGGTGCCTTTTTAACCCCGAAGGGTGACCTAAGAGTTGAGAGTCGTCAGGTGCCTTTTTAACCTCGAAGGGTAATCTGAGAGTTGAGAGTCGTCAGGGGCTATTTTAACCCCGAAGGGTAACCTAAGGGTTGAGAGTCGCCAGATGCCTTTGGTGCCGAGCTGGCCTCAAGCTTGAGTGCCAATGGTACATCGGGCTTTCAGTGCCGACGCTTGGGATCAGCTGAGGCCGACCCTACTAGACTCGGGCTTGGAGTGCCGACGCTAGGGGTCGGCTGAGGCCGATCCTGCTGGACTCAGGCTTGGAGTGCCGACTGGGGTCGGGCTTGGAGTGCCGACTAGGGTCGGGCTTGGCGTGCCGACGCTTGGGGTCATCCGAGGCCGATCCTGCTAGACTCGGCTTGGAGTGCCGACCGGGGTCGGGCTTGGAGTGCCGACGCTTGGGGTCGGCTGAGGCCGACCCTGCTGGACCGGCTTGGAGTGCCGACCGAGGACGGGCTTGAAGTGCCGACCCTGCTGGACTCGAGCTTGGAGTATCGACGCTTGGGGTCGACTGAGGCTGACCCTATTGGACTCGGGCTTAGAGTGCCGACCGGGGTCGGGCTTGGAGTGCCGACACTTGGGCCAACCCTGCTGGACTTGGGCTTGGAGTGCTGACGCTTGGGGTCGGCTGAGGCCGACTCTGCTAGACTCGGGATTGGAGTGCCAACGCTTGGGGTTGGCCTCAGCCAACCCTGTTGGACTTAGGCTTGGAGTGTCGATGGTACATCGGGCTTTGAGACGCTAACGCGATGTTGGTCTTGAATGCTGATACAGGGTCGGTCTTCCCTGCATGACATTTTAAATATCAATGAAAGAAATATTATGTAGCGTACTTAGCTCTTGCGGCACCCCTATTTTCCTTCTGCGGACTTGAGCACTTTCTCCCGCTGGCGGTCTGCCCCCTAGGGAATCAAGTTTTGGAGTGGAGGTACCGCTGCCCTTACTTGGGCCTTCCACAGCATCGCTGTCCATAGGAGAGAAGGCTGCTTGGGCGGCGAGTGGTGGCTCTGAGCTTTAAGTTGCTGATGAGCTTGATGACGGTGGACCTCTGCTGAGGAGATTCTCGGCAGGATGAAGGATGGCTGGCCTGAGTAGTGGCCAAAGAGCAAGTGGAAGCTTTTGCTCACTGTTGCGTGGTCATGAGATGTTGCCTCCGAAGCTTTTGCTAAGCTCGTTGAAAGTGCCCACCCAGCGTAACTGGTGAAACTTCCCAGATTCTTGTCATCACCATCTTTATGATCCACCATATTGATAAAAAGGATGAGGATCTGCAAACCAACATCGCTGACCCCCCTTCCTGGCGTGTCAATCTGTTGATGCCAAACCACCGGCCTAGAGCATCCATAGCATTCGATCGCCTCCTCCAGTGAGTCCGGGATCCTCCAGTGAGCTTCTTACGCCTGTGGGCCTGCAAACAAGTCTCGGGGGCCAGAGATTCTGACAGGGACCCTTCGACGCTCAAGTCAGTGCTCTGGGCAACAGCCGTGAGCTTGGGGAAGCTCGAAAGAGAAAGAAGAGAGGCTTAGAGCCATGCTCTCTATGAGCAAGAATGAGCGCTTAGGAGTGTAATGAGTTCGTTACCTGGTCAGGGGTCCCTCTTACCCATTTTATAGCTGCTTAAAGTTTGTCTGGCTTGGGGCATGATCACTTATCAGAGCATTAATTGATGGCAGCAACAGTGGAGCTTACCTCCATGTGGCGTGTCAAGCTGCAGGCCGTATCCCATCAGTAGGTGGCTGCAGCTGGTTGACAGGTGCTATTTTGGTTTGGACAGCTGTCGCAGGCTATTGAAGGGATGGCCGACTGTTACGGCACTTGCCAAATGTGTCCCCTATGTCGCCTTTTTGCAGTCCTTGTAGAGCATTGATTATGGAGTGCTTGCATGGCACTATTCACGTGCAGGCATTGTTCATGGCCGAGGCCGACTGGAGCCGAGGCCAACTGGCCGACTGGAGCCGACTGGCCGACAGGCCGACTGGAGCCGGGCCGACTGGAGCCGTGCCGACTTGGGCCGAGGCCGACTGGAGCCAACTAGCCGACTGGAGCCGAGGCCAACTGGGGCTGAGGCCGACTGGCCGACTGGGGCCGAGGCAGACTGGAGCCACTGGCCGACCGGAGCCGAGGCCGACTGGAGCCAACTGGCCGACCGGAGCCGAGGCCGACTGGAGCCGAGGCCAACTGGAGCCAACTGGCCGACTGGGGCCGAGGCCGACTGGAGCCGACTGGCCGACTGGAGCCGAGGCCGATTGAAGCCGAGGCCGATTGGAGCCGAGGCCGACAGAAGCCGACTGGCCGACTGGAGCTGAGACTGACTGGGGCTGAGGCCGACTGGGGCCGAGCCCGACTGGAGCCGATTGGCCGATTGGAGCCGACTGGCCGACTGGAGCCGAGGCCGACTGGAACCGAGGCCTGGCCGACTAGAGCCGAGGCCTACAGAAGCCGACTGGCCGACTGGGGCCGAGGCCGAGGGGGCAGCCGAGTGCTGAGGGGCTGATGCACCTGCCAGAAAGGAGACGGGGGCCGAGTGCCGAATAGAAGATGGCTCCATGCGAAGGAGAGAGAAAAGGTAGTGTGGCCGAGCGAGAGCTCGGGAACTTCCGAAGGAGCTTGGGAGCAGCCATGAGGAGAACCTTGAAACCGAAGGCTGAGGGAAAGACCGAGGCCGGTTTGGGAGGAGAGAGAAAAGATGGCGGACTCGGGAAGGCCCCCCTGGACCTGCCGGGACCAAGGAGGAAAGGCTGATTCACCGAGGCCAAGCCCTGCGGCCACGCGCTAAACTCATAGATGGCCTACGAGGGATGACACCTCTGACACGCTTAGTGTCGTTTACGGCTTGTTGCTGTCGGTTTTTCCCTCTGCCCGCTATCGGACAAGGGCTCCTTGAAATCAACCACCTTCCAGAAGCGAAAAAAGGGATCCTCGAACAGGTATAAAAGCCCCCACTCACAACGAGGGAGGGATCGGAACTCAAGTTCTCAAGTCTCTATTCTCACATCTTCATCTGTTCATGAGTGACTTACTTGACCATCGGAGGGTCCCCACCGAAGCATCCGGTCTCCGGGAACTTCTGTGCAGGGTTCTTGCTCGAGAAGGAGGATTCTCAAATCTCCCTCTCAACCCGTCACTGTCAGCCCGACATCCAAGAAGAGTTACTAGGCGACATCAGATTGGATGTTGGAAATTGTAGTCTAAAAGACATAATTTTTCTATGATGATTGACATCATATGATATATAATAAATGATTTGATATTTACATCCTATATACTTGTTGTATGTGATTCTCCTGAAAGGTCTACGAATGTTAGAAATAATGATCTTGAGTACTCGAGATGTTTTACACATGAGTACATAAGACATGAGATTATTTTATTACATTCGAAATATAATGATCATAATTTTAATAAAGTTAAGCGCTTTATTATGAGAAATTGAAGTATACGTA
Source organism: Calamus simplicifolius (assembly GCA_900491605.1). NCBI lineage: Eukaryota > Viridiplantae > Streptophyta > Magnoliopsida > Arecales > Arecaceae > Calamus > Calamus simplicifolius. The sequence goes on along the minus strand of UESW01002350.1, from coordinate 213,687 downwards.
ATTTTCCAATTGGGAAAATAGTTTGTCTTGACTATTTGAGAGGGATTCTCGAATTAGTATATTGCGTATTGACGGACTTACATGAGAATAAATTTTAAAAATGTACTATCATGAAATTTAACTCATAGCTATGAGAGTACGATTGTTCTTAAGTTTGAGCAAGTCACTGAACTCATACTTATAACGTATATGCTTTGATTCACCAAATGAGCAAAGTCCATAAATGATTGATACTCGATGGGTTGGGCATATGCCACTAGGGTCTAAGAACATACTCACAATATAGTCATTCATGTACTTTTCATGAGAAAATAATAACACTCCCTTGAGAGGTTCAAATTAATCTATCTTAAAACTATGCATAGTGATCTTTATAGATCGAGCATAGACATGATCAATCGACGGGTTGATTCATGACGCTCAGTGGATGGATATGAGGGAACCTAGAGCTCAAGGTGTTAGATGGATATTGGACAAGTGATAGTACATAAATTACTTGATGCCAATATTCGAGTGTCGCATGAAGGAACCATTTGTGTATCAATCTCATAGGTCAGGGATAAGATTGTCTTATGTGACAATTTATTTTATCTCGACGTAAATATCGTGCATATCCTGAAGTGCAGTTGTGATTTTCTGGTGGAAATAAATCATGACTAAGAATATTATCCCGAGTCATAGGGAATGGCGGTGTAAAGACAATATTCTTGAGAGCTAGGTTATGTGTGTCCCGCGAAGTCCAAGGTGTAGACCATAAAAGGAAACTCACTCCTAAATTTTAAGAATTCATTTTTAAAATTTTAGGTGATGCGATGAGCAAGTAATGTCGCCTAATATTATGTTCGATTTTTTGGAAAAATTTGGAGAAAAGTTTCTTAATGAAACTAAACTCTGTAACATGGATCCGTGACCAAAGTGGAGGCCATGGGTGGTTTGAGGACTTTGGGTTTGGGCTCTATGGGCCTTGGTCCCAATGAGCCTCTAGACCAGTGGGCCTATTGTAAGTTGGGCATGATGTTCTCAGATTAGGCGCAGAAGAGACAACGTATTTTTTTTATCAAGCGGTGTCTTCTTCTTCGTGCATCTTTGGATGATGATGAAAAGTGTCTCTCCCGTAGGGACGCGACGCTTTCTTCAATTAGAGTATCGCTTTCCATTTATAAATAGCAAGATCAGAGAAAAAGAAGAAATCTTTTTTTATTTTTCATCCGCCTGTCTTCATCTGCTTTTAAGAATAGTAAAGACAGAGAGATCCAGAAGAGAGAAACACAAAAGAATTCGGCTGATTTTCATTCACCAAAAAATCCTTGCTTATTTCCTTGGCCATACCCCTTGCTCATTCAGGGAGTTGAGGATTAAAGATTATCTCGTTTATTCCTAAGAAGAATCAGCGATCTCAAAGTCTCCACTCCTTCAAAGAGTCTCCGGTACAGAAGCCTTCACGCACGGATGCTTCCTTATTCAAGAGGAAATCCAGCGGAAATCTTTAATAAAAGGTATGCAATCATTTTCTCTGATTAAGAAATGATTGCCATGATTGTTCATAATTTTGATTACTGGTATCACTTCCGCATATTTAATATTTTAATCCATACTTATCTTTTTTATGATAAGAGTTTTGATCGGATTGTTCTGATCATGAAGATCTCACCAGAGATCAGAACCTCCAACTTGTTTTATCCAGAGTTGAAGATAACCATAGAAAAATTTAAAATTCTTATATTATCCGATCATCAGCAATCCCATCTATCCATCCAACAATTAAGAGCATGATCAACGATAAACTTATCAACAAAATTAAGTAATGGACTTTTAGCTTGGTTGGAATATTTGAATATGGACCATTTTCATAGTAAAATCTCTAGCACTACCCATATTATCATATTCCATATCTATTAACTCACTCATCAAGTTTTCTGCTTCAAATTTAGATGGGCGCCCTACATGCACGAACGGGCATGCAACAGATGGTCTATCACAACGGATGGTCTATCCATCACTTTCCAGTACAAGACTTAATTAATGCATAAATCCTACGACATGTGTTTTAGAAGCTTGGACTTCAATTCAATAAAGTTTGATAAAAGTGTGCAATCAGTGAAAGCTATCAATAACCAGGGCATCAGCCAACTTAATTCATGCAATACCATGTATCATGTTGTATAGCATTGGTGATGCCAAATTTAGGATAAGAATCCAATGAAGATATTGATTCGATTTAATAAATTTTTAATCTGTTGCAAAGTTTGAATAGATTCAACAATTCGATTCAGAATATCAATGCACGTGGGTATAGCTTCTAGTGCTGTCAACCATCTTGATTAACCATTGGCTCTCAGGATTGCATGATGGAACTCGGCTTATGCACTTGCATGGATTTGTGAAAATAGTCTTACCAAGCACAAACTGTTATTGGATGAAATCTTTGCAGACACATGCATCTTGCTGTCTGATATTAACTTCCATTTAGAATAAGTGTCACTGCAAATGCTTCCAAGCTGTGCTGGTTTGCCTGCGCCATAAGCATGCAGACAAAGGCTTGTGTGCTTCAATGATATGGATTGGTGTTTTGTGAATGTCCAGGCTTCCGATTTATTGCAAGGGCCTAGCTCTGGTATTGAGGAATTGTTTATAACACATAGACCACGATGAAAGTGTTGACTCTAGATTGATTTTGATGCTTACAAACAATTAAGCAAAGATTAATTCTATTTTTTAAGCTTGATGCAGGAAAGTACAGATGTTTTTTCAACTGAGTGTTATCAAGCAAAAAAATCTTAAGGGAGTATATTTCATTTTTATTTGTTACCTGAATGCTATCTAATTGATCCTTTGTTGCCTTGATCGTTTGAATTGCTTTGGGAGTTAGTTAGTTAGCTAGCTTATCCTTCTGTCTAGCTAGCTGACACATCTGTTAGCTAACTGACATGTTATCTCTGTGGCCTGGCCGAATGGATCTCCATTTTGGTTAGCTGGATAGTTAGTTGGTCCCTTCCTTGGCTTGCTGATGTTCCATTTTAGCTAACTAAGTTTCCTGTTACCTTTGCTAGCCGAGCCATGCTTATTTTTAGCTAGCTGATTAGTTAGCTTGGCCTCCTTCTGAGCTAGCTGGAATTTCATTTTAGTTAACTATTGTTTGAATGTTCTCTGTGCTGGCCGAATGCTTTGGGAACCAGTTAGCTAACTAGCTAACTCGTCCTCCCTCCTAGCTAGCTGGCTTCATTTTTAGTTAACTATCTTTCCCTGATACTTTGCTTGACCGAAAGTCACTTTTATTTAGCTAACTGGTGAGCTAGCTGATGCTTCTCTTAGCTAGCTAGCATACCCTGTTAGTTAACTGCTTTGCCTTAGGAGCTAACTGCTTTTCTTTGTTAGCTAACTATTTTTCGCAGGTTCCTCCAAGCCGAGCAGTTGCATTTCCTAGTTAGCTGGAGAGCTAACTACCACTTCCCAAGCCGTGTGGATTCATTCTCTGGTTAGCTGAAAAGTGACTATCTTTTGGCTTAGTTAGCTGGAGAGCTAACTACTCCTCTCTTGGCCGAGTGGATGCTTTTCTTAGCTAGCTAAGGAGCTATCTGCCTTGGATGGACATCTTCCTCTTGCCATGATTATTTGAGCTGAGTTAGCGGGGAAGCTAACTACTTTTTGCTCAGTTAGCTAAAGAGCTAACTCTTCTTCTTCTGATGGCATTTTCCTTCTCCAAGCCGAGTGCCACTTTCTGCTAGTTAGTTAGAGAGCTAGCTATCCTATTATGGCTTCTATATTCATGATCGTTGGATGCTTGCTTGGTTAGCTGAAGAGCTAACTACTTCTTGCTTAGTTAGTTAGTGAACTAACTACTTTGTGGGTTGGTTAGCTAGAGAGCTAACTAATGCCTTTTTGATATGTCTCCTGGCCGTTTGACTTGTGGTGAGCTAGCTAAGGAGTTAGCTACTCTTCCTGGAATAAGCTTCATGCCGTGAGCCCTTTGTAGTTAGTTAGCTAGAGAGCTAACTACCTTACCTTTTGTGGCTGATTTTATTCCTCTTGCCGTGAGATTTTGAACTTAGCTAGCTGGTTAGCTAGCTTATGGATTTTACACTTCATCTTGCCCGAGCTTCTTCAAGTCGACAGCTACCTAGAATTAACTCCAGTCAGCTACAACTTTATTATTTGGGCATGCTCTTCTCTCTTACTCTCTCTCCTCTTTAATTGATTTCTATTTTCAGCTATACTAACTTTTGATCTCTTGGATTTTGATAAAGATCTTCCTTCCTCAAATGGATTCAGTACATTCAATGCTTAAGGAAAATAATCTCAATGGTTATCTTTTCTTCCCGTTTTACTTTCCATTTATTTCAAATGTATCTAACGGATATTTTGTTATTGGATTGCTTTAAATAGCTAGGATTAGAGGAACAAAATGACAAATCTGAAAAGAGAAAAATAAGAGAAAGAAATCCAAGAAAATGAGCCTTTAATGCATATTTTTCGGAGTGTTAAAAAGTAAATTTGGTGTGCTTTGAAGTTGAAGATCATTCATTGCTTAAAGGATCCATTAAAGCCTTCAAGCATTCAAAGCTTCAGCAACCTCGGAGCTTCCTCATTTATTACTGAAGATTTGCTACAAAATTTGTAAAGTATATCTTGAATATTTGCTCATTGTAAGAGCTACTTGTTCTTAATTATTCTGAATCTTTGTAAAAGGGTTAGAGATAGCCCTTGGTTCTTGTTGGCTTCCTTGTGCCATAAAATAAGAGGACTAGCTGGGTAAGGCTAGGGGTTGGCTTCTTTGTGCCATAAAATAAGAGGACTAGCCGGGTAAGGTTAGGAGTTGGCTTCCTTGTACCGTAAAACAAGAGGGCTAGCTAAGAAAGGCTAGAGGTTGTAATCGTTGTGATACGATTGGAGTGAAATTTTCAAAGGTTTTGGAGAGTGGATGTAGGTGCTGAGTTTGGCACCGAACCACTATAAACTCTCTTGTGTTTGTGGTTGCTTGATTTTCTGTGTTATTATTTTGTACACTTCACTACACCACTGCCAAGTAAATTCAAATTAGTGTTAAAGCACATATCTGCGCTAGTAATTAATTGTTAATTATCCGATTCACCTTCCTCTTGGGTTACTACATCTGGGCAATGGAAAGATTACTGTATGAGATTGAATATTAATTGGAAAGCCCAAGACCTGCATCATTAATTTGATAGCCAATGGTAATGATAACTGGTGAGCAAACTTCTCTGAAATTAATCATACATCTTGATGCACTCATATCTAAAATATAGCTGAACCTTCAATTGTCATTTTTATTTGATTGAATTCCCTTTGAACTGGTTTTTGAGCCTTTTTTTTGTTTTTTTTTTTTTTTTTTTTTTTGTTTTTTTTTGGGGCAGAGAGAAGTGTCTCTTGAGTTGTGGATGGTACTTTATTTTTGAAAAATGATATTAGAATACCTTAGTTTGAAAGGCAAGGAACAAAAAAAATGGATTAGAAAGGAGCTTAGCTGAAACTTTAATAAGGGGATGCAGAGAAGTACAGGTATTATCTGCCTTATGAGGAAGGGGTTATCTCTTTTCTCTTTTTTTTTTATCTTTCTCTTTCACTGGTCCAAATGTAGCAACCAATGATCTCAACCAAAAAGCTAGCCAACAAGTTTTTAACATAACAATAGACAAGTTTTTAACATAACAATAAATCCATACATATAGACTTCTAAATGTAAGAATATTTGAATAAATTTATTTAATTCAAATTTTCATGTAAGTAAGCACATATTTTTAAAAAAAAAATAAAATATCATAATTAAATCATAAATCTAAAATACTCTAATTAAAACAAGCTTAATTACATCTTTCAAATAAAATTATCATCAGTTAAAAACACCTTACTAATCCTCTAAATTTGATGCTCAAGAATTCTATCACCTTTATCCTCCAAACCATTGACAATTTGATACTAAATTAAAGATCTCAATTATACTCTATTATAGAGAAATTTTTTTAAAGCAATAAGTTTTCTATTTTTCATACCATACTGATTTCTAAAACTAATAGATTTTCTACTCCTGTTAGAAAAATAATTTTCTAAAGAGAAGTAAATTAAGTAATATTAAATAAATGCATCAAAACATATTTCTAACTCCAACTAGACTTCTAAGTCATCTAATATCTTATTTTGTAAGAAAGAATAGTAAAATATTTAGATAAAAACATCAAATACATCATCCTTAAATTATCATCATCTAATAACATTTTCATAATTTTCTGAAAATTTATCAGAATTAATGTATATTTATAAAATTATTTATAACTCAATTAATCTTTGATTTGATTGTTTCAAGATGCTTTGGAAAGCTAACTCATGTCAGATATCATCAATATATATACAATCAAAAAATTAATTAATTATTTTGATAAATTCTTTTTAAAATATTAAGGGTACTCTTATTTTATTCTTTTTCAATCACTATACTTGAAATTATAATATTAGATCCACCACACTTTCATTACATGACTCTAATATAAACCTTCATGCATAATTAAGAAAAGTTCCATGTATATATTCTCATTCAACCTACTTTCTACCCGTATCACCACTAATCGGTCAAAATCCTAAGGTATATAACCTAGGCTCTTATACTATTTATAACAACCCCAAGATCCTACCCAAAAAGGCTAATCAAGAAGATACTATTTAAGTCCTTAATCCTATATATCCAAAATCTTTCCACTATATAACTAATATAGAACCAATGTTTTAAAAATCGTACCGAACAACGAACCGACTTAACATTTGGATAGCGGGTCAATCGGTTCAACTGAATGAACCAGTTTGATCGGACCGAATAATATTATAACTAAATTTTAATTTAATAATATAAAATAATAAAATATAAATACAATTCAAATTAAAAATTAAAAAAAATCTAAAATCGAGTTGGACCGGTTGAAACCTAGCCGGTTCAATGGGTTTTTTCAATTTTTATGGGTCATATAAAAGTCAACTTTAATAATAAAACCGGATCGGATTGATGATCGATTCCCGGTTGGATCGATTGGATCAGCCGGTTTGGTCTGATTTTCAAAGCATTGTAAAGAACTAAACACATGCCAACATGGGCTCTTATTTGTAATTAAACTAGATTAAATTTAGATGTAGATTTGAAAATGCACACTTAATATGGTGAAGATGTAAGGCTTGAACGAGGGAAGCATATGAAAGTCTATGCTTGCAAATGCTTAGTCCAACATCAGTTTTACACTGAAAAGATTTTATGTATTTATTATATAGGATTAAAGAGCTCCAATAATACTTTTTTGGCTAGCCTTTTTAGGTGAGATCTTAGGTTGTCATAAGAAAATAATTGGTCCCTTTTAAATTTCATCTCATCAAAGTGATGACATGAAAAGAGTACCAAAAAAAATAAAATATTTAGCTCCTCTTTTGTCTTCTCAGAAGGCTAATTTATGTCAAGATTTTAAGTAGTTTTGTTACATAACTACATCAAATTATTGTTTCTTGGATGACATTAGAATATGGTTATTCAACCATAAATCAAACCTTAGCCGACTAGCTAAAATGCTAATTGTAGTGAACAAGAATTGTCCATGCTCAAATAGGCCCAATGTCTCCAATTGTATCTAAATAACTTCGAGAGTTTAGCTAAATGTTGGGCGTGAGTTAAATGCAACAGAGGTAGCCTGCTTTTGACTTGCTGCCTTCGTTACAACATAGGTGGTTGTCTATTTGCAGATTAAAATTCAAATGGAAACTATCGATCATCAGTAACATTAACCTAGTTTCTTGTAAATCTCAGTCATTATTTTTTGTTATCTCTGATAGTGATAATTGGAATGCCAACTATCAGAATATGTTAGGTTCATTAATTTGAGTTTTTAAACCACTTGGCAGAAGTCCCAATTGCGTACCTGTAGCTGTTCATGCTCGGGAGAAATTATGAATTAATTTTCATGGGATAGAAATACCTCGGAAGGGAGACTGCATGGCTTGGTACTTCTGCAGCACGCCAGAGATCCTGATGTTGCTCTCCAATCCGAAGCCAGCACCCCATACACCGAATCCAGGCCGACTTTCCCTTCTCTAATATAGTAGTTTCCTTGCAATGCCCACAGCTAGCCGAGTCCAAGTCCAATTCAGCTGCAACCCCTAGAATGCAGCCGAAGTAACGGTTGTCATTCGCATTAATTAGTACCTCTTTGATCCACTCCAAACTCGCTTAAGAACAGTGGCCACCCCTTGTTTAGAAGTAATCCTGCCCTCCTCATCACATTCGCGACCACTCCTCCACATATTTTGTTCGGGTTTCCATCTAATATGATTGATCGGGCCCGTTAAGGTTGATGGGAGAAGCAACTGATGGAACTTCAGCTTCGAACTCCGAGACCCCTTCAGCCTCGGACCCCGAAACCCCCTCGGCCTCAGACTCCAGGCCCCTCTCGGCCTCAGACTCGAGGTCCCCTCGGCCTCGGACCCCAGGTCCTCTCGGCCTTGAGCCGTCTGATACTGCCACATGGCCCACTAATCATCTGCAGTTGTCACGTGGCCCATTAACCACCTGCTGTTGCCACATGGCCCACTAACCATCTGCAATTGTCACGTGACTTTTTTGCAGGAACTCCAACAAGGAGGAGGCTTCCCATTTTTTGACGTTCGAGAAACACGACTTGACAGCAACACCATCTTTCCAGGCCGAGCCATCAGTGAAAGCATACCAATGAAACTCAAAAACAATCTTTCCTTTGAATGTCAGACTGATTTGTTCCACAGAAAGGTAGCTAAGATCATTGTCAAAGCTCAGACCAGACGGTATAACGAGGACGTTAGGGTTTGCTGCATGCACTGCTTCTGCACCCCTTAATTTGCATGTACCTACATTGTTTGGTTACAAGGATTAATGATTTTGCATGGTGCCATAGATTTACATTACCAATTCAACCTCAGATATGATATGATATGATATGATATGGATCCAACCAAGGTTGAATATTTAGGCCTATTGGTTGGCCATCAAAACCTAGATCCCACTCTCCAACCAGGTCATATAATCATATTGTTGAACTAGTTGTTGCCGTGTGTGCATGTATGTGTTTCCTCTCTCTCTCTTTTGACAGATAGCAAGGTCCTAATTTGTGATTTAATGACTGATCTCAGTCAGTGTCACATGCATCCATAACGAACATCATCATAATTTTATCCACACAAACGATTTCGTTGCAAATCTATGATGGTATGGCTATACTGTGCCAATCATAAGAATTTTTCTTAGGTCCTCTGAGCTCGTTTCTTAGGCTCATGCCAACTACATTGGTCGTTCCATTGAACAATGTAGTGATCATTCTCGTTAGCCCCTTAACCCAGACATCTGGATCAAAGTACTGGTGATCTCCAACGACGCCATTGCCATCATTTCTGTTTGCAGCACCACCCTGGGTTACTTATATGATTGTACGTCTAGTATCACCATAATTTTGTGCTTTCCTAGGTTGGTCATCACTGCCTACCAAGCTCACTCAAATTGTAAGGAAATCTAACATATATAAGCAGTACTGTCCTGACGGCTATAAAACTTAAGATCACAGTCTATACTAGTCAATCCAAGTGGAAGCGAAACATACTAGTTCAGAAAAGCTCTCACCTTGAATGCCTGGATTAGTGGAATCCACAAGATCTTTGTTGTTAAATTTGACAGTAGCAAGGGGTTCATTAAGACTAGGGGTGCAACTTAGGCCGGGTTCAACCTAAACACGGCCCACCGAACCCGATTTACAGCAGTGTTTAAACTCATATTTGTCCAACCCGAACCCGAAAGATTTAGGTTTAACCCGACCCGATTTGCAATTGACCCAGGTTAGGATTGACCGCAATCCAAACCCGAGGGTTATCCGAATGGGGGTAGCTTATTGGCACCAGGATTTTGAGAGCGTTGAGGGCGCCAGTCGGGTCGGATGAGATGGCCAACTTAAGGGCGAGGAGGACAAGGCCATCGGTCGCAGGTGAAGAAAAGAAGAACAAACATAAAGGTGGACCACCCATATATTTCGTTTCACTTTCTGCCTCCTCCTCTTCTTTGTTTACGGCACCTCCTCCTCTTCTTTATTTCAGGTAAGACTTTTTTTTAATACAATGTTAAAGCCCCGAGTCCAGCTTATACGTTTGGCAAGGGATTTTATTTTTTCGTCTCTGGGATTCATAATTCAGTGTTTATTTACTTTGGAAAAAGCATTTTTTTTTTCATTAACCCAAATTTCAATCCGAAACTCAACCCGAATTCCAATCCGAAACTCAAACCAAACCCAATTTTTAAAAATAAGGTTAGGATTGAGGTTTTACAAATAGGGTTAGGGTTGACATTTTACAAATAAGGTTAGGGTTAGGGTTAGGGTTGAGGAAAATCTGAGTTTCATGAGTCCGAGTTGCACCCCTAATTAAGACCGAGTGCTTGGAAGGACTGTCGGACGGTGAGATTTGTCAGGGAATCATTAGTGGCCAAGGAGAGAGGCCAGGTAAGTCTGACACAGTTGAAACCCATGGAGGCTATCTTCGTAGATATGGAGACCAATGGCTGCTTCCATAGCCCTCGACCAGCACTATATCTAGGTGCGACGCCCAGTTCACAATCACGCATGCCAAACTTAATCTAGGATCCATCGGAAGCTCATGGAAAGTGCGAAGGCTGTTGTCGGGTTTTGGAAGATGAGAAGACTTAGGTTGTGTTTGGTGCATCGCCAGTAATCCTGAATGGTAATATGGATTACTTACAAAATAGATTACTGCTTGATAGATTACCAGTAATGTTGATTATTTTGTTTGGTATACACAGGTAATGTAATAGTAATATTGATTACTGTGTTTGGTATGACAAACAGATTACCAATCATATAATATCAAATTTTTAAAATATCCCTAAATTACATTTATTAAAAATTTATATTATTATATATTTGATTTAAAAAATTATATTTATAAATGATAATATTTAAAAAAATTATATTTATAAATGATATTCGAAGCGACCGATAAAGATGCTAGAGGCCACCGAACAAAAGAAATTTCACGGCGTGCCGTCGGGCCATTGGCGGCGAATATCCACGGTCCAACTCTACAAAAGAGGGTATGGCTCGGAACCTTCGACTTGAAAGTTTGAACAAGGTCGATAGAGGAGGATGCGAGTAGAGAGTAATCAAAAGAAAAAAAAAGGACAATTTTATCAAAAGTAAAGAAAAAAAAGGTAATTTTGTTAAAAGTAATTTATCAGATTACCACACCTCTGGTAATGTGAATAACCACACCTTCATAAGGTGATCTGGATTATCTCCACTACAAAATAGATTGTTATTCAAAATATTACCAAATATGGTTATCTAGTGGGCCTCATTTAAATTATCGATAATCTAGATAGATTACCTGCTACCAAACGTTCCCTTGGAGAGTGGAGTAGCAGAGGGAGAAATGAAGCGAAAAACCCCATTGTTATGCATCGTGAGCATGTGGGAACTGAAACAATGCTATGATCTGGTGGTGGTTTTCTGGTGGCCATTTATATTAGGGAAACTGAAGCTTCAAAGGCTTCAGATGTCACGCCCTATCCTATTTGTCTTATATGCACGAACGAGCAGGTGGTAGATGGTTTATCACAAAATATGCTAGGCCTTCTCGAGTGTTCAATTTTTCCTGATAAATCCTGAATAATACAAGTAATGGTAAGTACTATCCCTGAATTTAACAATTTATTTGACTAATTTGCAAATTGTATTCAATTTATGAAAGCCTTCTAAATCTTCCACCTCCTGCTCTCAACCACAAATCGTATCCATTCTTCCATGCTTCATCTAAAATGAATGAGAGAAATAAAAGGTGATCTGGCAACTTGGTAAGTATTTGTGCAACTCTAACCAGATTAAGCATAAGCATGTATTGTGGCATAAATACACTATCATTTCATATAATGTAATACAATTATTCCAAATGATAAATACAATATTCAAGGAGATTTTTTTTGCTTGCAACATATAAACAAACCATTTTACCTTCCAAAAATACCATTACCAAATTAAAATAAAACATTTTACCTTCTAAAAATATCATTACCAAACTAAAATAATTTTTTTAACTACAAGCATGCATAGAAATTTCCCTCTCTTAAAAAATATCATTTATTCTTTTCAAATCGTGGCCACTACAACCATGATCTCACCTTATAACAAGGCTTGAATGAGACTAGCTATTGAAACCTAATATGCCCAAAATCTATATATGCCAACAATAAAACCCGATTAGCTAAGCCCAAAAAAAACTAGCTTCTAAATATAGGATATACGAGGGATCAACATATGTTAATTAGTCTTGACTGGTTAAGCCTAAAAATGAACTAGTTTTCAACCATATTAACAAGCTAGCAGTTAGCCCCATACGACTAGGCTAAATAATGGTTAGATCATAGAGCCCCAATTAACGAAGCCAAATCATAGTTACTCACAACATAATTAGAAATCCCAAGCACTCAAAAATTTTCAATATTTTCCCAAGAAGTTCACAACATGCTATGTTAGTAAATTAATATTTGTAAATCATATTTCTACCATGATAATCCAACTTATATGCACAAGTGTTCCCTATGCTTTATCCATATTTTGAAATATATTTTCATTTAGAGTGAAATTTTATTTTGAAAAATTATTTACTTAATATTGGTATAAATATATCCATGGCGAACAAGGTGTTGAAAACTCAACTCAACTCAACTCATCTAAGCCTTTTCCAAACTACATGGGATCAGCTACATGAATATGCTTCCTCCACTCTGCTCTATTTAGGACTAAATTGATACTCAAATTATAAATAGTTATAGCTCTCTTAAAAAGTGTTGAATGCAAAAGTAAATTTTTATAGTTAAAAAAATAAATAGCTTATAAAATTTTGGACTATAAAAATACTTAGATCAAATCATAGGGCACAAAAGACCACTTCAATAATGCTATGCGCAACCTAGAAAGAGCATGTCAACAATTAGTTTTAGTGTTGAAAAATCTTTAAAGTAAACATAGTTATAAAATTGAGCACATGGAGATCTCCCTATTTATAAGACCTACCTAAGACTTCACAACCCAAGATCCTTCCAAGTCATAAGTTGTAATATCAAATCTAGTTAAGATCTAGGTTCACACCATTGAATCCAAATGAACCTAACCCTAGGGGAAGAGAGTTCTTACTTACCTTACATCTAATGTTTATTCCTCAAGACAAATGAGCCTTCAAGTTCAGATGTCCTAGTCTCCCTTTGAGCTATGAAGAAAGAGAGAGAAGATGCAGGGAGAGAGAGAGTAACGGGGAGTTGGATATAGAGATCGAGAGATAGAGAATGGCCTAAGAGAGACTTAGAGATCTGTATGTGTATGAGAGAGAGAGGGATAGGAAGGAAAGAAAAGAATGCATGGAAAGCCCCATAATGGGTGGCTATGGGTACTTCAATAAGGCAATTATGATAAGAGAAAGGTGAAGATAGGGGAGGGCATAACAAGATTTTCAACCACTAGATGGAGTATAAGATGACAGAAGCTTGATATTAAGTTTGGTTATGGTCGCTCTGCAGTGCCTTAGTTTTCGGTATTAACCATAGGGGCATATGTAACTAGAAGAGGAAAGGTCATCATCTCTATTTGAAGATATAGCAGAGTCCAACATAAAGGGACAGAAGGAAAGATCTTCTCTTACCTTATCTCTACTAAGGCACTACTGTGGCACAGTGAAGGAGGATGATTCATTTCAAAATGTAGCCAAGTTTTTTTAAATAGTATGTTTAAATATTACATGGATCATTCTCACTTATACAGAGAGAAAAAAAAGAAGGAAAGAGGATGGGCATAATCTATCACACCCTGAACTTGCACTAGTATAGAAGTAAAGAAGCTATAATTAGGCCCTCCTTCCTTCTTGGGGTTAAATAATATGGAAGCAATGATGGAAGTTCACCTTGAATAATTTAACATCGAATCTTTAAATACAAGTATATTTGCATTTATCAAAGTAAAAAATTCTAGATTTTGTGGGACCTTATGTTTTTTGGATTTGTTTGCATGCACAAACTTGCTCATTTTAGTTGGTTGTATTACGTTTTTACATATGGCATGTATGGGTGTCATGCATAGAATTTAATTATTTGTGTAGAATATTTGTAATATATTTTATTATGTTTTAACTCATTATTAACATGTCAAAATTTTGAAACATGGACATTAAAGTTTATTTGGACATCTATTTGCCATTCTCCATTAATTAGAATGATTTCTCTTATTTTAATACAATTGTTAAGAGCTCTACTTCGCCAATATTACAATTACTATTTTATTATTTACTTTTTCAAATAGTGCATCTATTTAAATCATTTGAATTTTGAATTTAAAATTTTCTTAGTCTATTATCAAAAGTCATTAATTAAACACTTGAAATAATTAATTAGGATTAAAATTGTGTGAATCTCATGTTTATAAAATCAAATTAATTACAAAATATCATAAAATGACTTTTTTGATGAATATTAACAAATATCATAAAATTGCATGTGGAAAAAAAATCAAAGGCTTTTTTTTATATAGTAATATGTCATTAAGTTTCATTTAGTACTTAAATGTGCATCCTTATAATTATTATTTTCATATATGTATCCATAGAAATATCTAAACTTGCATATATAACTTGTAGATTTTCTATTTACATCTATGCCTTTATAAATTAATTTCTTTTGTATGTATGCCCTTAACCCAACAAGGAAAAATGTGTAGAAAGAAATAATTCATAAAAGCCCACGTAAAAAAGCTAAATTCATAATGGTATCCATGCAAAAAGAAATAACTAATAAGAGCAAACACATGAATAATAACTTCATAAGGATTCAGTCGACATAGGCCACCATGCATGATGTTGAGCTATTAGGCAATCAAAGAACTTATGATTACATCACAGTGATATGTTAGTCATTCTCAACTCAACTCAACTAAGCCTTTTTCCAACTACATGGGGTCGGCTACATGAATATGCTTCCTTTACTCTGCTCTATTCAGAACTAAGTCGACATTCAAAATAGAAACGTTTTAGCCCTTTGCATAGTTTAATTTAATATATTCATGTTTTAGAGGATTTGACGGAGTTTTACGCTAGCTGTCAGCTATCTAATGCAACCCTCCTCTTTTACCCGGGCTTGGAACCGACCTTGGCGGAGTTCCATATTAGCCATTCTATCTATTTATTTTAATTAACCTTATGTAACGAAACATCAAAATGTAACATGCTCAAAGAGGGTCTAAACTATAATAATTGAAAGTTTGAGGACCAAAATGAATATTGAGTGAAAGTGTGATGACCCAAAGTATATTTTCACTTATCCTATAATTGTATTATAATAATTATAAATTATAAAAAATTTATAATACCTATTTTTTGTAATGCAAATTGCTCTTCCAAATGAAATCTTACCATTGCAACCTTCAAAATAATATTAATTTAGTTATAATATAATTTAGTTATCTACATCTCAATGACATTGCAATTTAAGCTGCTCCATATTTACACTTGCAAAATTCCAAATGGGGAGTTCTTCCATTTAACAAAGATTGATTAAAGCCTGCAATTCAAGAAATCTAATTTTAAAATCACTTCTCGCAATCTGTCATAAATTAGCCAACAACCATGGCATAAACTGGTCTCATGCAAAAACTTGTATCATGTGTGTAGCATTGGCCATGCCAAATCTAGGATAAGATTGCACTAAAAATATTCTATCATAAGATTTGATTCATTAAATTTTTGCCCTATTACAAAGTATGAATTTGAAACCATATATATTCAATGATTTGGTGCAAAATATCAATATGCAATGTCATAGCTTTTAGTCATGATGAACCTTGACGATGAAATTCTATTAAATTCTCCAACTGCCAACTTAGAATTGCAATTACATAAGCAAACCCTAGTTTTGAGTTGGCCTAGTGTTGTTAGCCATCTTGAACCATTAGGTCTCTGATGGCACATGCATCTTGTTGTTTGATATTAACTCCTATTTGAAATGAGTAGTTTGCTTGCGCCATCAACTCTCAAACAAAAGATCCTATCCATAATTGAGTGGTTTACGGTTCTATGAATGTCCAAGCTTTCAATTCATTTCAAGGGCTTAGCATAAATTGCTCGGATGAGGATTTCTTTAGGACAAATAGACCAGTTGATGGATGGAAATTTATTGCATATAGTCAAATATTGGAAATCCTTAAACCTACATCATTAGGTTGATTGCCAAAGGAAATAGTAATTGGTGAGTAAACTTTTCTGAAATCATACATCTAAATGCATGCCTATCTAAAATATAGTCTGAATATTTAATGGGATTTTCAAAATAATGTTTTTTTGAAAAACTATTTCCCAAAATAGGAGACTTCTCAAACTAATGGTGCAACCACATCAATTAGAGCAAAGTCATCCATGCAGTAGATAATTTCAACCCTAAATCATCCATTTATGATTTCAACCTAAAGTAAGAAATTGTTTGTTGAACAAAATATTTCTATCACACCAACGATTCAGAAAATTTTGATTTTAAACCTCCATGACCAAATTAAACTAAAACCCAGTATCTTTGGATTTGACAAAAGTTTTAACATATTTCAAACTTTAATCAAATTATGGAAGCCTCTTAAATCCTATATCTCTTACTCTTGGCCACAAAATCCCATCCAAGCTATTCTCTTGTATTTAAAGACTCAACTCAACTCAACTCATCTAAGCCTTTTCCCAACTACATGGGGTCGGCTACATGAATCTGCTTCCTTTACTCTGCCCTATTTAGGACTAATTCGACATTCAAATTATAAATAGTTATATATTTTTTAATTATTTATGTTCATATTAGTTTAGATCTATTTCTACCTCTATCCTTACCATGGATTGTTAAAAAAATTCTCTTTCTAACTTGAGCATCTAAAGGTCTTCATTGTATATGTTCAAACTATCATAATCGATTTTCTCTCATTTTATCTTCAATTGGAGCTATTCCTACCATTTATCTTATATGTTTATTCTAATTCTATCTTTTACCATATATCCATCTTAACATGCGCATTTTTGTTACACTTAATTTATTCACATGTTGTTTCAGTATTATCCAACACTATTCCATATATCATATATACTTAGTCTAATAGAGATTTTATAGAATTTTTCTTTTAATTTTAATGGGATGCATCGATCATACAGTATCCAACCTGCTTTAACTTTATGATTCAGATCTTTACCTATTTTACTTTATGCTAGATAATTGATATCAAATATCTAAACTTTTTACTCCTTGATATCTCATGGCTTGTAATCGTTACTGTATCTTCATTTATATTTCTTTTTAACTAAAATTATATTTTATGTATTCAATTTTAGTTCTACCAATCTTAAAATCTTTCAATTCTAAAGCTTCTCCAAATCTCTAGCTTAGCATTTACTCCAGATTTAGTTTCATCAATCAACATTACATTATTTATAAATAACATACATCATGGGATATCATCTTAAATATGTTTGGTTAAATCATCCATAACTAATACAAAAAATATGAACTTAAACCAGATCCTTGATGTAAATCTACAATAATTGAAAACTTACTAGTTTCTCCTATTGCTATTTTAACAATAATTATTGCACTATCATATATATCTTTTATCAATTATATGTACCTTTTGATGACTTTTTTTCTCTAAAATCCATCATATCATTTCTCTAGATACCCTATCATATGCTTTCTCTAAATCAATAAAGACCATATAAAGGTTTTTTTTCTTTTTCCTATACCTCTTCATCAATCTTCTTAATAAATAAATAGCTTCCATGGTCGATCTTTCAAACATAAATCTAAATTAATTATTTAACAGTAAAGTTGCAGCTCTTATTTAATTTTCTATTACTCTCTTTCATAATTTTTATATGACTCATCAGCTTAATCCCTACATAATTTGCATAGTTTGAATATCTCCTTTATTTTAATATATGGATATTATATGCTTTTTCTTCAATCATCCGATATTCTTTTAGTTGTTATAAATCTATTAATAAATTGGTTAACCATATGACTCCAATTTCTCTAAGCCTTTTCAAATCTCAATAGGGATCTCATCTTGCCCTAATACCTTTGTATTTTTATTTTACTCAAAGCCTTTTTTAACCTTAAGCATGTTAAATCTATGAAAAAAATTATTTTTATTTGTTACTTCTAGGTTATCACATCCTTCTACCATTAATTTACTAAATTTTTTATTTAATAATTTTTTAAAATAATTTTTTTATTTCTTTTATCTTTTCTTCTTTTTACTAAAACACTTTCATCTTCATCCTTAAACATTTAATATAGTCAAGATATTTTATTTTTTTCTCTTAGTTTTGTTAGCTTATATAGTCTTTTCATCTTCTTTCATATTTAGTCTATTATATAAATTATCATAGGCTTTAAGTTTAGTATTACTTACCACTTTCTTAACTTCTTTCTTTGCATCCCTATACTTTTTAAGACTTTCTTCATCCTTAGTCTCTTGCCAAATTTTATAGTTTATCCTTTTAAGCTTCATGGTAGCTTGAACTTTCTCGTTCCATCATCAAGTTTCTTTCCTATAGTCCTACTCCTTTTGATTCTCCTAGAACTTCTTTTGCTATATTTATTATGCTTTTAGTTTTCATATTAAGTTGGGATCACTATCTATATTCACAGTCTCTTGCATTTAAAAAGAATAATAAAAATAAATAGTGAGCTAACAACTTAATAATTATTTCTACACTTCTAGTTAGACATGTATTTTCACATTATGTGACATAAATATAACATCAGTCCATATAACATAACATTAGTACAATACAATTTCCAAAAAAATAAATGCAATATTTAAGGTGAAATTTTCACTTGCAACATGTAAATAGACAAAACATTATAACTCCCAAAAATACGAATGCAAAATTAAAATATTTTTTTACTGCAAACATGAGAAAGTTTTTTAAAAATAAATATATATTTATCCTTTCCTTCTCTAGGTGATTGGGTTCACAATTTATCTTACAACAAAGCTCCAATAAGGCTAGCTCTTAAAGCTAATATGCCCGAGATTGGTATATATTAGCAATCAAATGAAGTAGCATTGAATCATATTAACATCCTAGTGATAAGCTCTGAATGGCTAAGTCCAAAAAAATTCTAGCTCTTAAAAATAGGATATACTAGGGATCATCATATGCTAATGATTACTCAACTAGCTAGGCTCTAAGGAAACTAGTTTAAATCTCATCAACATGCCAGTGATTAGTCCCAATTGCCTAGGCTCAAATTACAGTCACATCAATGAGCCATCAAAGTTTTTAATGCATCAATTTCAAACTAGTTATTTCCACATAATAAGATATTCCAAGTTCTTTAGAATTTTCAAATTCTTGTTAAAAGCTTCACAACATGCCAAGTCAATAAATCAATATTTGTAGATGACATTTCTATCATGATAATCCAACTCTTATGCACAAGTGGTCCCCATGTTTGATCCATATTTTGAAATATATTTTCATGCATAGTGAAATTTTTTTAGAAAGTATTTACTAAATAAAAAGGCACATATACACATGGTAATCATGGCATCAAATGCAAAAATAAATTTTTATAATTAAGAAAACACATATGTCTTATGTAATTTGAGTGTCGACTTAGCCTTGAATAGAGCGGAGTAAAGAAGCATATTCATGTAGCTGACCCTATGTAGTTGAAAAAAGGCTTAGATGAGTTGAGTTGAGTATATTCCTTATGAAAAATTCTTGATTGTAGAGATACTCTCATCAAGTTACAAGGTACAAAGGATATTTTGAAAAGAAGAAAAAAGGGTCAGCTCTAATCATTTTTTAGATTAAAGAACCTTCAAATTTTTTCCAATCAAATTAAGAACCTAAAAACATTAAAATCTTTGCTCTAGAACCTATGAAGAAAATTAATTTATATTTAAAATAAAAATTTTAAAATAAGCTAGATTGAAATCTATGCAAGAATCATTAAATCAAGTTTTTCTAAAGCAAAATTCTAATAGATCCACCACCCTAAAAGCTATGCATAAATCTATTTTTATTAGTTTGGATATTAAAATAATTTTCTTTATTCTTGAAATTAATTACTCTATTTAAAAGCACACTAGACACTTATTATGTTTTAAGTCATTTATCTTGACCTATTTTAAAATTTTGAAATGCATATTAAAGTTTATTTGACCATTTATTTGCTATGTTGAATTAATTAGAATAATTGCTCTTATTTAATATGATTATACTTTACTGTTACCATTTGAATTTAAAATATTGTTACATTATTATTCAAAGCCATTAATTAAATTATTAAATTAATTAGGACAATTAGGGGGAAAAACCTTCTAAGCCTCATGTGCGCAAAATCAAACTAATCAACAAATTGCATAAAATGACTTCTTTTGATGAATGCAATGCAAATAAACCTAAAAAAAATTGGTGCCTCTTTTTAAGAGATGACAAAACTAAGTAATATACTAGTTGACCACTCTTGGATTAATTTAGTCACAGCCGAACAGCCCAATTTTAAGCTAGTTTTTCTCTCATAGTTTAACCTAGCCTTTTATTTGATTGTCTAGAATAGAATTCAATGAGGCTCATGCACTTACTTGAGCTTAAGTTTGTGTTCTTCTATCTTGTTGAACTTAACAATTTTGTTAGGATAATGTCATCATGCTTATAACTCTTAAACCTTATAACTCTCAAAGAATTATTTTCAACTATTTGAAACTAATCTTAAAAACTAATAGGTTAGGAATCTGCCATGATATAAAGATGGAATTCAAAAGTTAGATTACCATGAAGTATGAGGGTGCTTAACTAAAGTAGAGATACCTAAAACCAAAAGAAAAAAAAAATATGTCCCAAAACTGTAGAAGTAAATTTTGTACAGTATTTTCTAAATATTAATTCTAATAGGCTCTTACTGATAAAATTAAAGATAAGTGGCATCTAAATATTACTCTTATTGAGATTAGATATGTAACTTATTTTGAAAATATTTTTTTCTCTTAAGAAACAAAGTTCCTAATCTTATTTCATCCAAATCAACCAATTGCTATGACTCTAATCCTGTTAATATAGTAGTTCTTTAGGGGTACTCTTTTTGATTTTAAATATAAATTAAATCAGTCAAAATTTGACCTATATCCTAACAGTCCTGCCGCTTGGTGGAGGTGACTGGATATAGAGTTCGATATATTCTAATATAGCCAAATTTAGTTCTGAGACTCTCCCTCTTTCTCTCTCTCTCTCTCTCTCTCTAATCTTATGATGATTTTATAATTTTTTAATTTAATAAGTATTCTATGACCACATAATATTTTATTTATTTTTTATTTCATTCAATATACTTTAAACTTAAAGGAAAACATAATGAGTCTTCATAAATGCTCTAATATCTCTCAACATAAATGAGAAAGCAAAGTAATTTGGCAGCCTTAAAGACTTAATCTGATCAAATAAAGCATCAAGAATGCACCTGCATAATCCCATCCAGACCCAGACCCTTAAGGTATTTATTTGCTGATTTCATCATAAAATAATATATCTGATAAATGATAAATCCTTTACAAATCATTATTTCCAAACCATTAATACAGTTCATGCAAACCATTTAATATTTAAAAAAAAATCTAAAGGTGAATTTGCAGTTGTGCTGGCAGGGATCCATGTCCTTACAATTCTGCTGGAAAGATTTGTCCAACCCACTCTCCTTGGGAGGGTAATTTTAAATTAGTAGTTTGGCTACCTGTTTCTCTGGAGCTGCTGATAATCTTGAACCATTGGGTGTCTGGATTGCATGTCCCATCTTGGCTTAGGCACTTGCACAAATTCGTTGTGATGGTACCATCTGGGCCAATATCCAAACATACAATGCTGCCATTTTTGGGAAGAGTGGATGAAACATGCATCTTGGAGTCTGAAATTAGTTCCCAAACTGAATTAGAGCTTCCACAACTGGTTCCTATCCTTGCCCGCCGGCCTGCGCCTTTGGCTAGCATGCAGTATTTTGTGCCTTTTAGCATTACATGATGTTCTGCTGTGTAGTTCCAGGCTTCTGAACCTGCACAGGGGCCTAATTCAAGCAGGTTCTGTGGAGAAGACTTTCTTACAACGCAAAGTCCAGTTAATGGATGGAAGATTACATTGTATGGAGAATTATTGGATAGACCAGGACCTGCATTGTAAACAAATTATCATTGTAATGTTCCAGAATACTACCTTTAGTAGATGAACAATTTCAATGATTTTAAACATTATAATAAAACAAAGTGATGCCATACCTTGGAAAGGAGACTGTAGAGCAGCAATTCTATCCAAAAATTGGAATTCCTGGCCTGACACCAATCCCAGCCAAGCACACCATAGGTCTCATCATAACACAGTTGCCCCTCTCTAATATAATAGTTTCCTTGCAATGCCCACAAAGCCCAATCCAGATCCCATTCAGCTGCCACACTTAGGAAACAGCTCAAGAAGCGATTGTCAGCCATATTCGTTCCACTTTGATCCACCCCAAACTCTGAGAGGAACAATGGCCATCCTTGTTCTAGTAGGAAACCTCCTTTGTTCATCATGTTATCCACTACACTTCCACAGACTTCATTAGGATTCCCATTCTCCCAATCACCACCATCTGAGAACCCATACCAATGTAGCTCAAAAACAACCTTGTCTGTGAATGTTAATTGCACCTGCTTCTCAGATAAGAAGCTAAGATCTTTGTCATAGTCTAGCCCTGATAAATAACTAAAAGATTAGGATTTGCTGCATGCACTGCCTCTGCACCTATTTGCATGTATCTGAGTTGTAAAATAAAAGTGAAAAAGGAAAGATTTTGTCAGTTAAATGCTCAAAGCCAAGCCGTGAACAGCACTATTAAATTTGTATACCTGTACCAGAGGCTAATATTCTGCTTGGGCCCACGGAGTTCATTCCTCAAGCTCATGCCAACCACATTGGTTGAACTGTTGAAGATTGTTGCCATCATTGTTAGGCCCTGTAACCATTCATCAGGATCAAAGTATTTGTCTCCAAAGAAACCATTGTCATCAAATTTGCTGCAGCACCACCCAGGCTTGCTTATTTGATTGTCCAGTATGACCATTAACTTGTTGCTAGCCAGATTTGACACCACAGCCTGCTTCATATTTTTTGAGTTGTAATTTGAATCTTTTAAAAAGGCTGCTCATCTAGACTTAACATTGGTATGTAAGAAGTTGTTTCATGGAGCCAGATGATGTCAGCTATGTTACCAAAATCAATAAAAGCAAACAGCAACTGTCTCAAATTAGTTGTGACAAGAGAACCGTATCTGATTAGCTGTCACAGAAAACTTTGAAAAACATACAACCTAAAGAGCATAATTAAAGCAATATAACTTGTTGGCTCTTTGGACGCATGAGTACTTTCATGGTTTCTTATTCTTATAGACAGGCATGAGCCAGAAAATTCTCTGAGCAGCATTTTCTGTTGCTTTCCAGTTACCAAAGAAGGCCACTGCTTAACAACCAGGTGTCAACAGAATTGTAAAGAAAATGTTTGATGGTTGAGCCCAAACTTGTTCTTTCACCGAGTTATAATGTTAATTTTTGATTTGATTTGCCTCAATTGAGGGTTTGACAAGGTTTCAATTCACTATCATACCCCAATTAAGGATGTAACTTGAGGGAAGTCAACTGGAAGAATCCTATGAACATTGTTTTCCTTGATGAAGTTAGAGGGGAGAGACACTCTAATCTCCAAACATTGCCACAATAGTCTACTATTTGAGTGGATTAGATAGGGCATGTTTCTTAATGTTAAGTAATCATGTTTATTAACAAATATGTCTAGAAAACTCCCACATTTGATTAGCAACATTCATGAACATGATAAAAAAGCTGTAAGATCTATATGTAAGCTTAAATTATTTTTATCACCTTGGCAACCACTTCTAGTTTGTTTGGCACCAACCTCATAAATTAGATGGCCTGTGTGATTATAAAGAATTTTTAGTACCCTTCTTGATGCAAGTGTTGTAGATTGTGATATAATCAAGGCACGATAAGAGAGCATGGATGTGTTAGGAGAGAAACGGGCCTTTTTTGGCTTTTGACAGCATATGGCACTCTTAGAACGTACGTAGTTAGGTCAAACGCACTAAGGTACTACTAGTAGCCTCCCTTAACTGTGCACCCCTGATATCCCTTCTAAATGTTCATTGGGTCAAATAGCTCCGGGTACTACCTCTAGCTTCCCCCTTTGGACTATCCCTAAATGAGTACAGTAGAAATCAAGAACACAAACCTTAATTGTTAGGAAAGAAACCTTTCCAAAATATCAGATTTGTGAAGCAATAAAACTATGCAGAAATAAGAGTAGATAAAATAACAACACAAATTTACGTGGTTCATCCAATGTAGGCTACGTCCACGGAGATGCTGTACATTTTCACTATAGGGAGAAAAATGGCTATAAGTATTTTTAACACTAAACACTCAAAACCTCATAACTCTGATCCCAAGTACACTCAAGAGAATCACTCTTCTCTCGCACTTTAAGAGAATCTCACTATCTCTCAAAATACTCAAAGAGTTACACCACTCTTTAATTTCTGAACTTTAGGATGAAAAAAAAAAAAAGGAGAAAAGGCCTTTATATAGGTTCCACAAGCACTCTCCTAGTAATCTATTACTTAATTGGCTTTCCTAACAAATCATGCTTCAAATATACGTGATACCATATATATCACGCTGCAAATATACATGATACTATATATATCACGCTGAAAATATACACGATATCATATATATAGCTTTCCTAATAAATCATACTGTAAATATATGTGATTTATTTTACCATACATGATTCAATCGTATCATTTCATATATCATAGTGATTTATTTTACCAATTAACCACATGATTTCCTTTGTACGTGGAGCACCAAGATATTTTGATGAAATCACGCCAACATGATGTATACAAATCAACTCAACTCAACTAAGCCTTTTTCCAACTATATAGGATCGGCTACATGAATCTGCTTCCTTCACTCTTCTTTATTCAGGGCTAAGTCGACACTCAAATTACAAATAGTTATATCTTTTTTAATTATTTCTGTTCATGTTAGTTTATGTCTACATTTACCTCTATCATTACCATGGATTGTTAAAAGATTACTCTTTCTAATAGGAGTATCTAAAGGTCTTCGTTGTATTTATCCAAACCACCGTAATCGATTCTCTCATTTTATCTTCACTTGAGGCTACTCCTATCATTTCTCTATGTGCTTATTTCTAATTTTATCTTTCAAAGTTTTACCATATATCCATCTTAATATGCACATTTCTGTTACACTTAATTTATTCATATGTTTCAATATTGCCCAACACTTTGTTCCATATAACATAGTAATAGCAGTTTTATAGAATTTTTCTTTTAATTTTAATGGATTGCGTCGATCATACAATACTCCCGATGCACTCCACTTAATCCATCTGCTTTAACTCTATGATTCATATCTTCACCTATTTCACCTTCTTGCTAGATAATTAATCCCAAATACCTAAATTTTTTACTCCTTAGTATCTTTTGGCTTGCATTCTTCATTATCTTTTCATTTGTATTTCTACTTTCATTAAAATATATTTCATATATTCAGTTTTAGTTCTACTAATCTTGAAACCCTTAAATTTTAAAGTTTCTCTCCAAATCTCTAACTTAGCATCTACTTTAGATTTAATTTCATCAATCAACACTATATCGTCTGCAAATAACATACACCATGAGATATCATCTTAAATATGTTTGATTAATTCATCCATAACTAATGCAAAAAGATACAGACTGAAGATAGATCCTTGTTACACCTATAGTAATTGAAAAGTCACTAGTTCTCCTATTGTTGTTTTAACAATAGTTATTGCTCTATCATACATATCTTTTATCAATTTTATAACTTTTTTGTAACTCTTTTTTTTTCTTTAAAACCCTTCATTTTATTTCTCTAGATACTCTATCGTATGCTTTCTCTAAATCAATAAAGACCATATGAAGATTTTTTTTTCTATACCTCTCCATCAATCTTCTTAATAAATAAATGACTTCTATGGTCGATCTTTCAAGCATAAATTCAAATTGATTATTTGACACCAAAGTTTTAGCTCTTATTCGATTATTTATTACTCTCTCCCATAATTTCATTATATGACTCATCAACTTAATCCCTCTATAATTTACATAATTTTGAATATCTTCTTTATTGTTGTATATGGATATTAATATACTTTTTCTTCAATCATCTGACATTCTTTTAAATACTACAATCCTGTTAAATAAATTGATTAATCGCATAGCTTCAATTTCTCTTAAACCTTTTCAAACCTCAATAGGGATCGCATTTAGTCTTAATGTCTTTGTATTTTCATTTTACTCAAAGCATTTTTAATCTCAAGCACGCTAAATTTACAAAAAAAATTATTTTTTTTATTACTCCTATGTTATCACGTCCTTCTATCATTAAATTCACTAAATTATTTTTATATAATAATTTTTTAAAATAATTTTTTTATCGTTCTTTTATCTCTTCTTCTTTTACTAAGTTGCATGGATGTATATAATTTATAATTTAAGTTGCATAATTGAACATAGTATATCGTAGCTATCCTCTATTTAGGCAAATCATCTACCCAAGTATTAGAAAAGCAGGTACAGGGGTGTACTAGCAGGATATGGTGATTAAGTTAATTCAAAATTTAAAAATTAAGGGGAATGACACCATACATCTATGGCCATCTCACTCTGCTACCTTGAGCATTATCTGGTGCATCCTCGCTTATCCTTAAAGCAAGAGGTATGGGGTTTTGAGTCCTGAAGTGATGTTACCCTTTAGGCTTTTTAAGTCTTCAATCCCACCCTAGGTGAAATTTTTTTCATGTATAAAAAAGGGGAAAATCTTAGTGTGACGACTTGCAAGAAATCTCTCTCGGCTTACCCAAATGCCTATATGATAGCAATAAAGTGGCTAACATCAACATTCCAGGGAGAGTGGGGAATTGAAATATTTACATCCATTAAATGTAACACAACTCCTTGCAAACAGGTCCTCCACAGTCCATACATGTGATGCACTTTGCTAGGCTACAAAAAAATATATGTTTTCTTTTAAATTAAAAAAAATGCTAAATATCATACTTGTATAATTGACGAGGCACCCTAGAAGTGTTCCCAACTTTGAAGGGTCTAACCCCAATTGACACTCACCTAAGCATCATGAATCACAACAATCCCTAAATTATCGGACTAGCAAACTAAACCTTCAATTGCCACTCACCTAAGAATTAGTTGATATCCATTCGCATTTTTAGTTAATCTCTATAAAGGCCAATGTTTTGAAAACTGGATTAGACAACAAACTGGCTTGACATTTGGGTCGTAGGTCAATTGGTTCGATCGGATAAACTTGTTTGATCAAACCGAATGATATCATAATTAATTTTTAATTTAATAATATAAAAATAATAAAATATAAATATCAATTTAAATGAAAAATTAAAAGCTAAAAAAAAATTAATCCTAATTTTATTTATCAAAACTAAAAGTATAAAAGCCGGGGTTGGACCAGATCTTTAGAATCCGACTGGTTCAATAATTTTTTCGATTTTGATCGGATCATATAAAAGTAAACTTTAATAATAATGATTAATTTTTGATTGGATCGTTTGGATCGGTCGATGCGGTTCAATTTTCAAAATCATGATAAAGGCTATAATTGCACAGTGAACAAAGATTTAGGGGTTAGAGAATTGGCACTCCACAAGATTGGATAAGCTGCCAAGTCAACAACCATCCGCTACTTGGTTCCTCGTTTATAGGCTAAGCTATGTTTGAATCTTTGGAGGGAAAGAAAGGGAAGAGTAAAAAAAGGGATGGTGATGGGGCCAGTTGACCCCATGGAGAATAAAAAAAATTTTGGACGGCCCCAAAGGCCGACACCTCTAAGGCCGACGGCTCCATGACCGACAGCTCAAAGACCGACGGCCCCAAAGGCCGACACCTCCAAGACCGACGGCTCCATGACCGACGGCCCCAAGACCGGCAACTCCAAGACCAACGGCCCCAAAGGTCGACACCTCCAAGACGTCACGGCTCCATGACCGACGGCCCCAAAGGCCGACACCCCAAGACCGACGGCCCCAAAGGCCGACACCTCTAAGGCCGACGGCTCCATGACCGATGGCCCCAAGACCGGCAGCTCCAAGACTGGCACCTCCAAGACCGATGGCCCCAAAGGCCGACACCTCAAAGACCGACGGCTCCATGACCGACGGTCCCAAGACCGGCACCTCCAAGACCGGCACCTCCAAGACCGACGGCCCCAAAGGCCGACACTCCCAAGACCGACGGCCCCAAAGGCCGACACCCCCAAGACCGACGGCTCCAAGACCGACAGCCCCAAAGGCCGACACCTCCAAGACCGACGGCCCCAAAGGCCGACACCTCCAAGGCCGGCACCTCCAAGGCTGGCACCTCCAACCTGGGCTGCCCCGGCACCTTCCCAAGCGGCCCGGCAACTTCCTAGCCGGCCCCAGCACTTCCCAGCCGGCCCCGGCACTTCCCAGGCGGCCCCGGCACCTTCCCAAGCGGCCCGGCAACTTCCTAGCCGGCCCCAGCACTTCCCAGGCGGCCCCGGCACTCTCCTAGCCGGCCCCCTACGCCTCCAAGCTAGGCGGCCCCGGCACTTCCCAAGCAGCCCCGGCACCTTCCTAGCCGGCCCCCTGCGTCTCCAAGCTAGGCGGCCCCGGCACTCTCCAAGCCGGGGCCCCTACGCCTCCAAGCTAGGCAGCCCCGACACTTCCCAGTCGGCCCCAGCACTTCGCAGACGGCCCCGGCATCTTCCTAGCCGGCCCCCTGCATCTCCAAGCTAGGCGGCCCCGACACTCTCCAAACCGGCCCCCTACGCCTCCAAGCTAGGCGGCCCCGGCACTTCCCAGTCGGCCCCGGCACTTCCCAGCCAGCCCCGGCACTTCGCAGACGGCCCCGGCATCTTCCTAGCCGGCCCCTACTTCTCCAAGCAAGTCGGCCCCGATACTTTCTCCACGTCTCCAGTCCCGCCGAGTCGGCCAAGGCCATCCCGGCCGGCCCGACTCGGCCCCGGCGTCTCCAGTCCCGCCGAGTCGGCCAAGGCCATCCCCGGCAGGCCCGACTCGGCCCCGGCGTCTCCAGTCCCGCCGAGTCGGCCAAGGCCATCCCAGGCAGGCCCGACTCGGCCCCAGCGTCTTCAGTCCCGCCGAGTCTGCCAAGGCCATCCCAGGCCGGCCCGACTCGGCCCCGGCATCTCCAGTTTCGCCGAGTCGGCCAAGGCCATCCCTGGCCGGCCCGACTCGGCCCCGGCGTCTCCAAGTCCACCGATTCGGCCTCGCCCCGGCACTGCCTTGCCAGCGGGATGGGCCCCAGCCATCTCGGGTCGACCCGGCTCGGCCCTGATAAGACGGGATTCTCCAGTTCCCGTCAGATCAGCCCCAGCGGTTCAAGAAACCGCCTCTCTGACGTGCGCCGCTCGATAACACCAGACGCGCGCCGCCCAACAGCCCCACTGGTGATGGGACAGGACCCACCAACCAGCGCAAATTTACGCAATTGAACTCTGCAGACATCTCCTCCTCACGCAATCCCACATGATCATGCCAGGGTCAACCCCTATAAAAAGGTGAATCCACTCATCAAACAGGTATGCGCGATAACCCCCAAAATCGCCATCTCAGCGTCCAAGAAGGAATCCTTCCTCCCTGAGACCCCTCTTTCTACACTAAAAAGGGCTCACTCGAGCCCCTCTTCAGCTGTGACCTCAATCACTAACTTGGCCATCGGAGGGTCCCACTGGAGACCCACTCCGGTCCTGAGACATTTCTGTAAGTAACCTGGTGAAGAAGGAGAGCCTTCGTTCCCGACGTCCAGGAGAGGTGATTGAGCGTCATCAGATTGGCGCGCCAAGTAGGGGGATAAGAAAAAGTAGCGAACGTTCTCCCTGAGCTACATCTTTCGTCCCCTCTCTTCTTCCAGAAGTCATGGTGGTGACTCGAGCCCGGGACACCTCCGTCAGCTGCCCGACGGGGCTTCCCTTGCCGTTTATGCAGCAGGAGGCCAATCCTCCTGCAGCTGACCCTCCGGTCACCTGCCCGCCGCCAGACGCCGTTGACCAAACAGCGGAGCGAGTGGCGACTCTTTCCCAG
The DNA here is from genome assembly GCA_900491605.1 of Calamus simplicifolius. Classification (NCBI taxonomy): domain Eukaryota; kingdom Viridiplantae; phylum Streptophyta; class Magnoliopsida; order Arecales; family Arecaceae; genus Calamus; species Calamus simplicifolius. The sequence continues at coordinate 183,399 of UESW01002350.1, read as the reverse complement.
CAAGTCCAAAATCTCACCGCCATGATCCACGGGCTCCAGCAACGACAGTCCGTGGCCACCCAGCATCAGACTGCTCCCCTCGCCAGTCAACAGTCGGCGAGGGAAGGTTCTCCTCGGCGGGAAGTCAGTCGGCGAGAGACCGGCCGACGTCAGGTTTCCCCTAGGAAGCCTCGACGCGAGCCCTCCAAGCGACCACGGTCCTCTGACCGCGGCCCCAACAAATCTTCTCCCAAGCCACATCATCATAAGGAACCCAGGCGGAAGTCCCGACGTCCGTCTCCATCTCCTTCTGCCTCTTCTTCTTCCTTCGAGCCATCTCGGAGGGCCCCGACGATCAGCCGCCAAACGGAGGAACGCCTGGAGGAGTACAACCGGCAGCTAGATGAGCTCGCTAGGAAAATAAATCATCAGCCGGAGGAAGAGTTCGACCATCGTCCTCCTTACACTCGCCGCATACTGGAGGAACCAGTTCCCTCCAGGTTCCGCTTCCCCCAGATGGACCCGTACGACGGTACGACGGATCCTCTTGATCATCTCGAGAGTTACAAAGCAATGATGCAAATCCAGGGCGCTTCAGACGCCCTTCTCTGCAAAGCCTTCCCCGCCACCCTGCGGAAGGCCGCCCGTGCATGGCACTCACGCTTGCCCCCTCACAGCATCGACTCCTTCCGAGAGCTGGAGAAAGCCTTTCTGGCACACTTCGACGTCTGCCGACGAATCCCAAGGGTAGCCGACAGTCTCTTCTTCGTCCGTCAGAAGGAGGGAGAGTCTCTGCGGAACTTTGTGTCCCGGTTCAAGGCCACCGCCCTCGAGATCTATCATCTCGACGACGCGGTGGCAACACTGGCGTTGAAGCGGGGACTCCTCTCATCCCGCTTCACCTTCTCCCTGGATAAGAAGCCCCCGAGCTCTTACTCCGACCTCCTCCTCCGGGCCCAGAAGTACATCCGGGCGGATGAAGCTGACCTCACCCGCCGGGAGTCTTCGAAGAGCTTCAGCCACAAATCCGCTCGCCCTGAGCCGAGCGGAGCTCCCCGACATCGCCGAGCTGACCCGCCTCGTCATTCCGAGAACATGCATTGGAGCCCCGTCCCCGACGAGAGTAAGCTCACTCCTCTCCTTGCCCCTCGATCCCACATCCTGATGGAGATCGAGGGCGGGCCTTACCTCCAACGTCCTCACCCCATGAAGAAAGGTGCACCCCGCAACGTGAGCCGCTACTGCCGTTTCCACCGGGATTACGACCACGACACCGACAGCTGCTACAGCTTGAAGCGGGCTATCGAGGAGCTCATCCAGCGGGGCTATCTCGGCAAGTATGTCCAGAAGATGCAACAGCCGCTGCCGGCCGTCATGGGGCCTCCACCAGCTCAAGCCACCGTCGACAACACTCCCACGGAGCGGACGATCGGGATGGTATCCTGGGGATCAGCTTCTGCACCTAAACGGCCAAGGGGGGAGGAGTTGCCGGGTAACGTACTTCCTGGGAGGGTCCCTACCGCACCACCGAAACACTTCACCGGAGGGCATGCAAACTAGAGGAACTCGATGGGAAACCCGTTCCACGTACCTTGAATGCGGACAACCTCCGCCAGTATTACCAATGATGTACTCCCAGAAGCATGAGTAATAAAGAAGACCCCTTCTGACACCACAGCTTCTTCTCCCTTGCGCCAAGTCTCTCAAAAGGAGCTCACCGGCATCGCGGCCCACGGGACACCACTCGGCCCCGGCACGGCGGTGCCCCCGAGTAGGTTAAGACCCTAAAGGCTCCGTACCCGGCTGAGTCGCCACTTGGGCGGCACACAAACCCCCAAGATGGTTCAAAAGGAGCTCACTGGCATCGCGGCCCACGGGACACCACTCGGCTCCGGCACGACGGTGCCCCCGAATAGGTTAAGACCCTAAAGGCTCCGTACCCGGCTGAGTCACCACTTGGGCGGCACACAAATCCCCAAGATGGTTCAAAAGGAGCTCACTGGCATCGCGGCCCACGGGACACCACTCGGCCCCGGCACGGCGATGGCCCCGAGTAGGTTAAGACCCTAAAGGCTCCGTACCCGGCTGAATCGCCACTTGGGCGGCACACAAACCCCCAGGATGGTTTAAAAGGAGCTCACCGGCATCGCGGCCCACGGGACACCACTCGGTCCCGGCACGGCGGTGCCCCAGAGTAGGTTAAGACCCTAAAGGCTCCGTACCCGGCTGAGTCGCCACATGGGCGGCGCACAAACCCCCAAGATGGTTCAAAAGGAGCTTACCGGCATCGCGGCCCACGGGACACCACTCGGCCCCGGCACGGCGGTGCCCTCGAGTAGGTTAAGACCCTAAAGGTTTCGTACCCGGCTGAGTCGCCACTTGGGCGGAACACAAACCCCCAAGTTGGTTCAAAAGGAGCTCACTGGCATCGCGGCCCACGGGACACCACTCGGCCCCGGCACGACGGTGCCCCCGAGTAGGTTAAGACCCTAAAGGCTCCGTACCCGACTGAGTCGTCACTTGGGCGGAAAACAAACCCCTAAGTTGGTTCAAAAGGAGCTCACTGGCATCGCGGCCCACGGGACACCACTCGGCCCCGGCACGGCGGTGGCCCCGAGTAGGTTAAGACCCTAAAGGCTCCGTACCCGGCTGAGTCACCACTTAGGCGGCACACAAACCCCCAAGATGATTCAAAAGGAACTCACTGGCATCGCGGCCCACGGGACACCACTCGGCCCCGGAACGACGATGCCCCCGAGTAGGTTAAGACCCTAAAGGCTCCGTACCCGGCTGAGTCGCCACTTGGGCGGCACACAAACCCCCAAGATGGTTCAAAAGGAGCTCACTGGCATCGCGGCCCACGGGACACCACTCGGCCCCAGCACGGCGGTGCCCCCTGAGTAGGTTAAGACCCTAAAGACCCCGTACCCAGCTGAGTCGCCCCTCGCGGCGGCTCCCACACCCCCGAGGCGGTTCAAAAGGAACCTGAGTACTCTCAGCTCTCAGGTCACCCTCCGGGGTTCAAAAGACTTCTAGACTCCGCATTGGGAGAGCATTACTAGCCGCCCTCAGCTAGCCAAAGAGGGCACACAGACGTCCATCCAAGGCAGCGCAAGAGGAAAGAGGTTTCCCCACCTAGAAGGAATCACGGTTGAAGCTAACATGAAAGAGCAGATGCCAAGGTAAAAGTTCTACACTCCTTTCGCTTAGCTGATGCAGAGCACGCAAGCTCAAAGAGTGTGAGGGGCATTTGATGGGGCCAGTTGACCCCATAGAGAATAAAAAAAAATTTGGACGGCCCCAAAGGCCGACACCTCCAAGGCCGACGGCTCCATGACCGACGGCTCCAAGACCGACGGCTCCATGACCGACGGCCCCAAGACCGGCAGCTCCAAGACCGGTACCTCCAAGACCAACGGCCCCAAAGGCCGACACCTCCAAGACCGACGACTCCATGACCGATGGCCCCAAAGGCCGACACCCCAAGACCGACGGCCCCAAAGGCCGACGGCTCCAAGACCGGCGGCTCCATGACCGACGGCCCCAAGACCGGCAGCTCCAAGACCAGCACCTCCAAGACCGACGGCCCCAAAGGCCGACACCTCAAAGACCGACGGCTCCATGACCGACGGCCCCAAGACCGGCAGCTCCAAGACCGGCACCTCCAAGGCCGACGGCACCAAAGGCCGACACCTCCAAGACCGACGGCTCCAAGACCGACGGCCCCAAAGGCCGACACCCCCAAGACCGACGGCCCCAAAGGCCGATACCTCCAAGACCGACGGCTCCAAGACCGACGGCATCTCCAAGGCCGACACCTCCAAGGCCGGCATCTCCAAGGCCGGCACCTCCAAGCTGGGCGGGCCCGGCACTTCCCAAGCAGCCCCGACACCTTCCTAGCCGGCCCCCTGCATCTCCAAGCTAGGCGGCCCCGACACTCTCCAAGCCGGCCCCCTACGCCTCCAAGCTAGGCGGCCCCGGCACTTTCCAGTCGGCCCCGGCACTTCGCAGACGGCCCCGGCATCTTCCTAGCCGGCCCCCTGCGTCTCCAAGCTAGGGGCCCCGGCACTCTCCAAGCCGGCCCCCTACGCCTCCAAGCTAGGCGGCCCTGGCACTTCCCAGCCGGCCCCGTCACTTCGCAGACGGCCCCGGCATCTTCCTAGTCGGCCCCTACTTCTCCAAGCAAGTCAGTCCCGACACTTTCTCCACGTCTCCAGTCCCGCCGAGTCGGCCAAGGCCATCCCCGGCCGGCCCGACTCGGCCCCGGCGTCTCCAGTCCCGCCGAATCGGCCAAGGCCATCCCAGGCCGGCCCGACTCGGCCCCGGCGTCTCCATTCCCGCCGAGTCTGCCAAGGCCATCCCAGGCCGGCCCGACTCGGCCCCGGCATCTCCAGTCCCGCCGAGTCAGCCAAGGCCATCCCCGGCCGGCCCGACTCGGCCCCGGCGTCTCCAGTCCCGCCGAGTCGGCCAAGGCCATTCCTGACCGGCCCGACTCGGCCCCGGCATCTCCAAGTCCACCGATTCGACCCCGCTCCGGCACTGCCTTGCCAGCGGGATGGGCCCCAGTCATCTCGGGTCGACCCGGCTCGGCCCTGATACGACGGGATTCCCCAGTTCCCGCCAGATTAGCCCCAGTAGTTCAAAAAACCGCCTCTCTGACGCGCGACGTCCGACAACGCCAGACGCGCGCCGCCTAACAGCCCCGCTGGTGATGGGACAGGACCCACCAACCAGCGCAGATTCACGCAACTGAACTCCGCAGACATCTCCTCATGCAATCCCACGTGATCATGCCAGGGTCAATCCCTATAAAAAGGTGAATCCACTTACCAAACAGGTATGCGCGATAACCCCAAAATCACCATCTCAGCGTCCAGAAAGGAATCCTTCCTTCCTGAAACCTCTCTTTCTATACTAAAAAGGGCTCACTCGAGCCCCTCTTCAGCTGTGATCTCAGTCACTAACTTGGCCGTCGGAGGGTCCCATCGGAGACTCACTCCGGTCCTGGGACTTTTCTGCAGGTAACCTGATGAAGAAGAAGAGCCTCCGTTCTCGACGTCTAGAAGAGGTGATTGAGCTTCATCAGATGAAAAAGAAAGGAAGGGAAAGGAAAGATTGTTCTTCTTTTCTTGTTTGAAAATGATGGATGATAAAGGAAGGGTAATATCAATTATCTTGTTTGGATAAAAAGGAAAAAAAAAAAAAAAGAGTTATGATAATTATAACCTTAAGAATAAAGAATGAATAGTAAGAATAAAATTATGAAATATAAAAAATAAAAAAATATTTTAATCTTTTAAAAAAATATAACTTAACTTCTTTTTTTTACATTTTATGATTTGAGGGTTAACAAATTTACTTTTTATTGAGAGAAAAAAAAAAAAGAATCAATTACTCTCATTCTCTTTCCTCCTCTTTTTAACCCTCCTTTCAAACAAAATAACTTATGATCTTTCGTCTTCGTTTCGTTTCCTCCCCTCTATTCATCACAATCCAAACAGACCCAATAATTGATGCCTAAATAAAAATTAAAGCTGCAACACCAAAGCTCACACGAAAACCTACACAGCTTACGCGTAGCTCTTCCATTGCCCCATTTTTCGGCTGACGGACAAAAGAAATGCCGCACGTCAGCCGTGTGACGCTTTCGTGTGAGATTGGAGAATTGAATGCGATTGGCTGACCTGAAAGACCTGGAGGAGCGAGAGATCCAAAAGCGCCGGGTTGTTGACGGCGACGGCGGCGGCGGACTCGATGAGGCCGAGGCCGGCGAGGGAGGCGCGGAAGGGGAGGGAGCCGAGAGAGGCGTTGGTGAGGAGGTAGAGCGGCCAGGTGAGACGGACGCAGTTGAAACCCAGAGAGACTACGCGCTTGGAGATGGTGTCAAGAGGCTGCTTCCCCAGCCCCTCCGCCGCTGCCGCCTCCAGGTGCGCCGCCCAGTTGACGCAGGCCAGCTTCACCCGCCGGCCGTTCCCGTCCACGATCCATCGCGAGCTCGTCGACAAGGGGAGGGACGGGAAGGACGCTGCCAAGCCCGCCTGAAGAGAATTTGATGAAAAGAAGAGGAGGGGAAGGAGATATAGAACGGGCCTCATGAGAACCTTCATATAATTTTGTCTTTTAAGGTGCAGAGCACAGCTGGATGATCGGGTCTCCGCTCTCCCGTTTTATGAGGCCTCGGTGGGCGTTGAGTGGAAGTGGAAGTGACGCAGAGAATTGCCCTCACGCAACAGGATTCAGTATTTTTTTACAGGCACCGCGAGTACACTCGCCCTTCTTCAAGAAAGTTTCACTTCGAGGGTACTCAAATACTAAATTACGCAATCAATTGCATACCTTTTATTAAAGCGAACGTGTAATTTTTACGTTTTTTTTTACGAGCGAATGATCATATTAATATAAGATAAATTAAATCCGATATATTAAGTATAAAATTTAAGTCAAAACAGCGGAGCAAAAAAAATTTTTCTTCCAACTTCAAAACCCAGAGTGAACAGCCACTCTGTCAGCGATCCAGTCGGTCACAGAATTCGCTTCTCGATATATATGTCGAATCAGGGTGCGCTGAGCCCTCTGCAGAATAGACTGAATATCAAGAGTGAGATTGGATGGCATACTATCACTGGGATCCTGACGGAGCCAACGGATGACTGTGATAGAATCCCCCTCAATAATAAGGCATCGGACGCCGATGGCACAGGAAATGCCCATCCAAGCAGCAGACAATTCACTCAGGGGCACCAAAGAATCAAGGAGGCTGAATCCGTCAATAGCCAGCAATACTCCGTTTGGCTCTCGAATCACAAAAGCAGCCCCAGCAGATCTACCTCGAACACTGCCATCAAAGTTGATTTTAATAAACCCTGAAGGTAGAGGCTTTCAGAAAATAACTTTTACGTTTGAGATAGTTTCGCTTTCATACCTATACTATTAAAATTATTAAAAATATATTTAATTTTTGTTTCTATTAATCCCTATTATTAATATAATAACTATTGCAAAATACTGATGTGACTAGATTGGATGATATACTACATGGTAAAAGGCACAGGGCAGTCAAGCTAGCAATTAAGACATCTTAAAATCTTATTCTATTTATTTCTCTTTCAATTTCATCCAAATATTGCCCTCCTTTGGGCAGTAGGCGAGCCGCCTACTTCTCAAGCCAACATTGAACTCCTGCTCTCCGGCGAAGCATGGCTCGCATTTCTTTCACCAGTCTTTGAGGCAGCATTCATTCCTTTGGCTTGATAATCAAGCTAACCAGCCTCACTAATGAGTGCTCTAGTATTCGACCAGCCCCTCCTTCGAGAAACATCAAGCCTTTGTTTCTTTTTTTTTTATTAAGCGCCCTAGTGCCCAATCATTTCACTATCAACCAAGTATCCTAATATTCAGCAAGTGCCCTACTATCTATCCAGTTTCAGGTCAAGTAATATCGTAATGCTGCATTACCAAATCCCTTAAATAGTTACTTGAAGTTTTGAAATATTTTTTGGCAATAATTAATTAACTAATTAGTTATGTGAATTTTTTTTGGCAAATGCCTATCTTTATTTAGCGTGAACTAAAAAATGCTGGTCCCAATTGTGGATTGAAATCTGGAAGTTAACAGACAATAAATATGCATCATTACTAATAACAATATATTATCTTTGTATAGATTTGTTCTATGGCTTCTTGTATAGGATCCTCATCCCCACAAGTCCCTAGTACGAGGACGCGATGCCATTGTAGCTAAGATGCAAAGATGTTTACTTCATGGCCAACTGCCAGTATATACAAAAGATTCTTCAATTGTGGACAATATGAAGCTAGTGTAGCTTATAGGTTTTTTACTTGGTACAATTCTCTTCTCACTCCTAAGACAAAAAAATTGATATCAGTATTTTTAAAGAAATCCTCAAGGCTTGAGAATGAATTGGTCATATATCAAGCAAGGAAAAAGTTCTACTATTGTATCATAATTGTTGCTGCCAGATCACTTCTCAAGAACACCAGGTGAGAGATGGTCTGCGTAGACTTTCGAGTGATGACAATAGCCTCCTTGACCGAAAACCTGCAAAGAAAGTCCCAGATCGGTGGTTCCAGTGAGGACCCTCCGATGCTCAAGTCAGTGATTTGAAGAACAGGAATTAGGATCAGACAGAAAGGTCCCCCTCCTCATTGTGAGTCGGGGGTTTTATATACCTTTTTGGGGGTCCCTCTTACCTTTCACGGATAACAGTGAAATCTGATCAATCCGATCTTCCGTTAAGATGGGCTCCGCAGGTGGGTGCGCTGTCGTTAAATGTGTACCGTGAATATCGGCAATTGCTCACAATATTTGCAACTGCCCATGATTCTAACAAAAATGGGTGAGCAGGCTACGCGGTAGTTCCTGTAGTATTTTGAATTACTCTTCTCAATGTTCGGAGTCGATTTCATGACTGCAACCATGTACCGATAGCATGCGAGGCAAGACCGAGGCCGTATCCGAGGCCGAGGTCCAGGTCATGCCGACGCCGAGGCCATGCTGAGCTCAAGGCCGAGGCCGAGCCGAGGCCAAGCCAAATTCGAGGCCGAGGCCGAGCTGAATCCGAGGCCGAGGCCGAGCTGAATCGGAGACCAAGGCTGAAGCCAAGGTCGAGCCGAATCCGAAGCCGAGGCCGAAGCCAAGACCGAGCCGAACCCAAGGCCGAGGCCGAAGCCAAGGCCGAGCCGAACTCGAGGCCGAGGCCGAGCCGAACCCGAGGCCGAGACTAGCTGAAATCATTACTCAAAAAACTGTGCTGGCTGTTACCGTGCCGCTCGGGGACGTGATTAACCACATCAGATGCCCCCTCGCCCCTGAGATGGGTGGGCGTGCACTTACCATCGAAAGGGGGTGTTTTATCACCTAGTGGCTGATCTTCAAGCACCACACGTCAGGGGCCGTTTCTTCTTTAATGATGCATCTGACACTGTAGCGCCATCATCTCGCCCGTCTTGGCCTTTGAGATCGAGGGGGATTTCCCTCGAGTGCCGGGCTATGAAAAGGCGGGCACATCATTGCGGTGAGGTCACCACCGTCCCACCATTGGCAGTGCCCTTTGCGCGCTGCCCTGGGTGGTTGCCATAACCACCTCCAATGGCAAGCGAGCACGTGGCCGAAGTGAGCCTGGCGGGACGATTTTGAAAAGACAAGTCTATAAAAGGAGATCATTCTCGACCTAAGCCACCTTCACTGCCTTCATCTTCTTCCCCGTTCCGATCTCGCTCGAGCCTGTTCATCTTCCACCTCTTGAGCTCTTCGCCTCTAATTCTCCGTCCTTGAATCCTTCAGGTCAGTTCTGTTTCCATGGCCTCCTCATCCCTTTCATGCTTGATTTCCAATTCCGAGGGTTATTCCCCCAACCTTCCTCAGCCTTCGTCTTCTTCTCTCGCGCCCAGTTGGTCCACCTCCGCGGAGGGTGCTCTAGTGGAGCAGCGGCGAGCCGTCGGACAATTTCTCGCTGAAGATCGACCGGCCGCCGGATGGGCTTGCATTCAGCACCATCCGGCTGCCGCCGGCCCATCTTCCGTTGTGAGTCAGTCCCCCGAGATGACTGCCTCGGTCATGACTGCCTAAGAGATAATTAATCTCAGGGCTCGATACCAAATTCCTACCGATCTCCGTCTTTATCGACCCCTTCCTGAGGATAGAGTAATCTCCTCCTACCCTGGCCGAGTTACCCTTTACGAATCTTATTTTAAGGCTGGCCTTTGTATTCCCATTCATCCATTCATACTTAACGTATTAGATAGATATTCCTTGGCTCTAGCACAGTTGGTCCCAAATTTCATTCGGACCATTGTCGGTTTCCTAGTATTATGTCACATCCATGGGATAGAGGCTGAGATTTCTCTCTTCTATTGCTTCTATACTCTTAGGAAACAATTGGGGTGGTGGTCCTTCGCTCCTAGACCCACCAGATCCCTCAAGCTGTATCTTCCTACTTCTATTAAAGGTTGGAAAGATAGGTTTTTCTTTGCCCAAGTTGAGGGGGAGGACTGAGTGGGGGATTCCCAACACCGAGCCAAACAAGGACCCGTCAGTACTGCCAAGGGACCAAGAGGCGTTCGGACAGCTGATCACTGCAGACGTCCCTCGATGCAACATGCTATTAGCCGAGGAGAATCTTCGGCTAGCGGGGCTTATTCCTGGCGACGGTGAGCAGTCAACCCTGCTCCCCTTCCATCTGTTTTTCCTTCTTTTCTTTTTCTCTTTTTTTTTAAAGGCTCTTTGACCCGCAGGTATGGCACCATCACTCTAGATGATAAGAAAGGCTGCCGCTAAGAAGAGGAAAGCCCAAGCAGATGGAGGCCCTGCTAAGAAGGGGGCAAAAATCAAAATCAAAAGAGCCGAGGTCGTAAGAGCCTCAGGGAGAGAAGAGGCCGAGGAAAGGAGTTGGCCTCGATCGCCATCACCGGCGCCGCCCCTGTCCCCCATTGACTTGACCGGCACTCCTTCGGGGCAAGAGACCGAAGTACCTCCACCACCGCCCGTTGTTCCTGAGGCGGAGCCAACCGGCTCGGCCTCAGGGCTGATTCCAGAGGTCGTCCTGTCCACCGAAGGGACAGTGGCCGAGGAGCTTCCACAGGCTGAAGCGCCGGTGGAAAAAGCACCGCCGGCATCTGACCCAGTGCCAATGGCTACCAGGGCCACGGAGGAAGGCGAGGCCGATGCACCTTCCTTTCAGTCGATTTTACTGTACCATAGCCGCTGGGCCGAGCGGACGATGGCCCAGGCCTCCATGCCGGAGCTCCAAAGGTTCCTCCAGAACCAAAGGACCTCTACGTTCTTCCATGAGGCGTCTGTAGCGCATCTCTGGGTAAGTGCTCTTCCACTGTTAAATCTTTAGAACTTCAGTTTCTTCACCTAACTTGAATAGTTTTTGTACAGGAGCTAAATTCTTTGACCGCCGTTAGGGGCATTTTGTCCCAAGCCGAGGCCACCCTCGATCAGCCGCGGGAAGAAACTAAACCAAGCCCGGGCCAGAGCAGAAAAGGCCGAGGCCGCTTTGGAGGCTGCCCAAGCCGAAATGGCCCGAGCACAAAGGGCTAAAGCCAAAGCCGAAGCCGTCCGATTTAGGAACTTAGCACGGACAGAAAAGGCAGAGGAGGTGCTAAAAGTTGCTCAGCACCAAGTGACCAATGAGCTCGACAACGCTCAGGTGGTGGAGGAAAAGCAGAAGGTGGCAGAGGAGAAGCAAAAAATGGCAGAAGCAGAAGTCTACTTGCTGACGACCGACTGTGCTTTGCCACCATTGAAATAGGAGTGGCCGAGGAGCGGGCCGAAAATGCCGAGGAAATCGCCCGCCAGGCCGATGCCGAGATAGCCAAACTGAAAGCGGTGGTGACCGAGGCTGAGAAGAAGGCTACTGAGGCCATAGAGGAGTTCAGGAAGTCGAGTGCCTACGATGAGGAGTTGGCCGAGACCACCGCCTCCGCATATAATGGTGGCTTCCAGGACTATAAAGAAAAAATCAAAAGACTCTACGATCTCGAGGGGCTTGAGGAGCTGGAGCCGGACGAGGTTCCTGAGGATGACGACCCAGCTCCAACTGAGCCTTGAGCTCTTTTTCCTTCTCTTGCTTTATTGTACCAAAGTCTGACTTGGATCGACAATTTTGTAAGCTCTTTGCCATTAATGAAAAACTCTTTGATCCATACTGTCTTCGTTTGATTTGCATCGTAGCCAACAAGTTTAATGAATAGGATGACGTGAGTAGGCTGGTGCGAGCCGATTCTAGAGAATAGTCAAGGCCGAGGCCATAGGCAAGTGTAATTGATATCTTGGATTTGACAATAGCGCTAATGACTTAAGTAGAAGACCCAGCTTTGTGCCCTAGGCTGATACAAAGGCTGGGAGTGCCAATGGAGTAGAGCACCAATGCGAAGTCGGTTTAGGGATAGACACTGGGTTATAAAGTACCCACAGCTTAGCTTGAGAGCTAGTATGGAGTTAGATTTAAGTGCCAACATGGAACCGAGCGGAGCGCTGACGCGAGGCTGAGCCAATGTGCTGACGTGAAATCAGGTTGTGTGCTGTCGTGGAGCCGAACTTCAAGTATCGATGCGGAGAGCTTGAGTGCCGACGCGGAGTCGGGCTTTAGGTGCCAACGCGGAGTCGGGCTTAAAGTGCCGATGCGGAGTCAGGCTTCAGGTGCCGACGCTGAGTCGGGCTTAAAGTACCGACGTGGAGTCGGGCTTCAGGTGTCGACGCAGAGTCGGGCTTCAGGTGAAGTAAGGTCGCTCGAAGATACTTTCGTTAATGAGAAAATGAATATTATTCTAGCAGACATGCTCAAGTTAAAGATGCTATTATACTACTGGTAGTACCAATGTAGGTTGTCCGTGCCAATCTGTTGCTGCCAGATCACTTCTCAAGAACACCGGGCGAGAGATGGTCTGCGTAGACTTCCGAGTGATGACAATAGCCTCCTTGACCGGAAACCTGCAAAGAAAGTCCCGGATCGGTGGTTCCGGTGGGGACCCTCCGATGCTCAAGTCAGTGATTTGGAGAACAAGAATTAGGATCAGAGAAAAGGTCCCCCTCCTCATTGTGAGTCGGGGGCTTTATATACATATTCGGGGGTCCCTCTTACCTTTTGCGGATAACAGTGAAATCCGATCAATCCGATCTTCCGTTAAGATTGGCTCTGCAGGCGGGTGCGCTGCCGTTAAACGCATACCACGAATATCGGCAACTGCTCACAGTATTTGCAACTGCCTATGATTCTAACAAAAATGGGTGAGCAGGCTACACGGTAGTTCCTGTGGTATTTCGAATTACTCTGCTCAATGTTCGGAGTCGATTTCGTGACTAGAACCATGTACCAATAGCATGCGAGGCAAGACCAAGGCCGAATCCGAGGCCGAGGCCATGCTGAGCTCGAGGCCGAGGCCGAGCCGAGGCCAAGCCAAATCCGAGGCCGAGGTTGAATCCAAGGCTGAGCCAAACCCGAGGCCGAGCCGAATCGGAGATCGAGGCTGAAGCCGAGGCCGAGCCGAATCCGAGGCCGAGGCCGAGCCGAACCCGAGGCCGAGGTCGAGCCGAATCCGAGACCGAGATCGAGACTAGCTAAAATCATTACTCAAAAAACCATGCAGGCTGTTACCGTGCCGCTCGGGGATGTGATTAGCCACATCAATAATCACTTTATTGCTAGCCATAGTTATGGTAATAGTGATTATGTACTTAGAAAGAAATGACAAAGTGAATAATTGTACCTCTCATGATATATTCAATGTAGTTTTTATTTTATATCAAAGAACTTATATATAATGAAATTGATTACAACCAGCACATTCTAAGCTATGTACAACTTTCTCTAAAGGAACCAATGCAACTATCATCAAGGGCACCAATGTAGTTCTATATAAACCCAAACAAGGATAAGTCAATGCTTCAAAGCATGCCTAACATTATACTACTAGATAAGATGATTATCTCAAACCTAGGATAAAATTGAAAGTTGTTTAATTTACATGGAGATGTGATAAGGTGATTATGACATGTACAAATAGGCTCCTATAATTTATGCATGAAATATGTCCAACCTAAAAACGAGCTTAGTAGGATCCTATTACTTCTGCATGAATAGTAACTACCAAAAAATTGTCCTACCATTTCATACAAAAATATGTTCAATTATTAAACCATTAATAATTCCACCATTGCAACCATCACCTAATAATTCCTGTGTCATCTACCATAAAATAAACTGATAAAACAATAGTGGACAGATAGTAAAAAGACAGACTTTATAAGACTGAGTAGACTCATCTGCATCTCTCCTGCTCTTTATGGGTCTTTCAAGTGGCATCCTAATCTTTGGAGAAAGGATTGGATCCATATTTGTATGTGGTCACAACTTAGGGCCATTAACATGGCACACTATTGGACTATAAATCCTCAAATAAATCTATTTGTGATAAGAAAGGTGCATATATTCCTTAGGATTCCTATCCAAATATTAGATGGCAGAAATAGCATGCATACAAGGAATCTTATTAAGGTCCCTCTTATTGCAGCTACAACAAGTGTGCTTTCTAAGATTTACCACAAACTGATCATTCCCAATTACTAACTTAAACAGTTCAGCATTAGCCCATGTGGATGTACAATTCCTAAACCCAAACTTATTCCTCTCAAGCTTCTTTTAAATACTAGGACATATAGGGCCATCAAATTTGGTTGCCTTTGTCATATTAGTTCCAAATCGGTTCACCAAATCCTTCCCGATATCATTTAACATTGTTAATATAGGTTTATCCTTTACACCTACTATTTCACTATTGAAGCTCTCACACAAATTGTTTAATAACCTGGTGCTTGATTTATGCCTACTCCAATACTTTGCTGGAATCCTCAACAACCGATTATAGGCATCAATATCAAGGCCCTGATTGTCTTCATTTCAACCTCAAATCAAGATAGGCAGCAACTTGTACAGCATTCCATACAAGTTCTTTTAGTGCAATATCCTTGAATCGGGGCTTAAAGTTCCTATATAGATGCCTAATTCAGAATCGATGATCTACATCAAGTACCACTAACTCAATCACTAGAACCAATCCCTATGCATAGTCAAACATTAGTTACAATTATCACATAAAAATATGAAATAATGTCCAAAATATAAATCACAAACAAGGCATACTTTCTGTTGGTCTATGATAGATGTCTAGCCATGCTCTTCGATGGGCCCAATGTCCTGTATAAGTAGCTCCAAAAAAGAATTCCCATGAATCTCTAGTTTCAGCCTCTGCAATAGTATTTTCTATGAAAAATTTGCCATTGTTTGCATCAACACCAATGGCTGCATGTAGTTGTCCTTGACATGGACCCTTTAGATGGCATGTATCTAAGCTAATCAATAGCTTGCATTTAGCATGCGAACCTTATCTACAAGCATCAAGGCAAATATGCAACCTCCTAAAAATTGGTGAATTGTCAATTTGAGGTCTATCTACCTCAATCTTTATGATGCTTCCAACATTACTCCTAATTTCCTCGCAATAATCATAGAGTCTGGCATAATGTTCTTCTTTAGTGCCTTCCATTATAATCCTGACCTTCTTCTTGGCCCTATATGCCTAACTCTTAGGTAGTGTTTGATAGAAAAAAATATTATCCATGGATAAGTGTACGGGATAGAGTTTGTCCCCTAGCTATCCCTAGGGATATCCCTTGGCTATCCCATTGATCATATCAAATGCAAAAAGGTAAATTCATAGGATAACTTTTTTTTTACTCTTATTTGGAGGGATAACCAGCTATTCCTGCATTTTCTAGGGAATAAATTGAGGGGATATCCCATAGTTAACTATGGTTAACCATGAATTATCCCTTTGGTTAACTTTATTTCCAGCTATCCCTTATAGTTATGGCTTTTGGGAATAAGAGGGGATATCCAAGGGATATCCCCTTTTATTCCCTATTTCAAACACTACCTTAGATATCATGACAACATAGTCCTTGCTTCACAATGGAGGACAACTTGCAGCTAAGTAATGTCTCTAAGTAATGTCTAGAGATGCACCTAGAATTCACATGCCTACTCCAACTAAGTCGATTGCATGTGTGTTCATCAATTAGAGCCTTGATTTAAATTGTGCTCACCCTCTGCATCATAGAAGCATGAGCTACAACTTACCATTCTCTTAGCATACTAAAGTCGCCTTTGATGGCATCTTTTAGTGCATGCGCATAAGGAAAAATCATGCTAACTAAGAACTTCACATTACCCATATTTGTTTTCTTCCAAAACTCTAGAAACCTTCTCTTATTGGGTTCATCTGCATCATCATCAGACTTAGTATGGGTAAGAAATACATCATGAGAGCAATTTGAACTCAATTTAGTATTATCACCCTTCAAATCAATATTAGCATCCACATTCTCTTCAAACAAAGCATCATTCTCACTCTCAGCAGTTTTCTCCTTCTTAACATCACTAACCCCTAACTCATCATCATCTTTGAACGCTTGATCCTTATTGTCATCAAACCCACTATCTTGATTACCCTGCTTGACACCCTTCTAAGTACCATCCCCTATCTCTATACAGTCCTCCTGAGTGCCCTCTTTGGTGCCCTCCCTAGCACCCACATCAACACCCTCGTCAACACTCTAATTGAGTAATGGCACTCAATCAAGTAACTTTGGCTCATCAATTATGGTATATGATCATATTCTATGTATAGATCAATGATCTCACTACCTAAAATGCAGGTAACCATATCCATGACATCTTTATTGCTTTCTAAAATCCTAAGTCCATCTTACTTGGCTCATCAATTATGGTATATGGATCATGCTCCATGTACACATCAATGATCCCACTATCTGAAATGCAGACAAGCATATCCAGAACATCTCTATCACTTTTAAAATTCTAAGTCCATCATCTAATGATTGACTAAGCATGTAATAGAACATTTCAATAAAATAAGATGCTCCTAATTCTGACAACATACTTTGAGTTTCAGAACATCCTATTAGGGTCACAATTATAAAAAATATTATACTTTCCCTCTACATACCTTCTTTTTGAGTTTATGCATATAAATTGATTACCATAGTGTAGGCCTACTGAAAAACCACTCATACTGCAATACAAGAAAATGCATGTGAATAAAGTGCCAATTGAAAAAAATTTGAATATAAAGATGAGATGAACATGCATAATTCTACTTATTTAAAGGGAATACACAAGTAAAAGATATAAGCTAAGTTGTAGACAACACATATAAAAAATGAATATATAGAATATGAACATACAAAAATAACATGGATAAAGCTGCATATCTATATATAGGATTCAATCATAATATAATTGCAGTAATTAGCAAGAACTGATCACTTGTGACATGTACAAAACTAACCTTCTCAAACTACAATTAATTCATTCATAATTCATTCAGTTTAACATGACAATAACCTAATCAGGGGCAAGTACAGTCTAAAAATAGTTAGCATATGCAAATCAAATTCATGTATGCAAGACCATCTGGATGAAGTTTCAAATTGATAAATGCATAGGAAATGGAGAAATAATCGAAACTGATGGCCCTAGCTAAATTTCATCTAAGAAAATCATCTCAAAAAATTCTCTAGGCTCAAGTTAACCCTATCCCTCATGGCTAGACTAAATTTGCTAGCTAAGGTTGCAATGGACTCCTTTTCAACAATGCAAAAGGAAAAGCAACCTCTAAGTTCAGGTTTAGTCTAACTGATAGTTGATTTTAGCTTGGAGATCCTTAAATTCATGTAGTTCTAATCTAATATTAATTAAAATGGGAGATAGATTGCTAATTCAGTGAGTTTCATAAAAAGGTACATTAAAAATAATGAGAAAGTATGCAACAGGGTATCAGTTTACGATTTTGAATACAACATGAGTCACATGTGGGAGGATAAAGCAAGCCATGAAAAGTATCTTGTTACAACTAGTCAAACATAGATTTTGTTTGAGTCTAAATTGGTGGTATAAACTAAAAAAAGCTTTATGATGGTATAAACATGGGACCTTATAGAAAAATATGTCACATAATTAAGTTAAAAGGGGCAGAATATTACCTCAATTGAAGGATGAGCTAATGGCAATGGGGGAAGAAGGCAGCGGTAGACAATACCTTCTCTTGTTCATTGTTGCCGAGGTCAGAGATGGTGTTTGAGCATCTTTGCATAGTTAAAGACGATGATAGGATCAATGTGGGGCAGTGCATAGATAGAGGACGTTACAATAGAGTTATGGTTCAAAAGATGTGAGGGCATTGGGGTGATGTGCTAGAGTTTGGGAGAAATGGGTTAAGGAGAAAGATGATTGGGAGCAATGGGCTATGGGGAAAGGGATTGCGGGCGGTGGACTAGGGTTAATGTTTCAATTGGTGTTTAGCAGAGAGAAGAGGTTAATTATGTTTAGCAGGAGGAAGGAGGTTAGTGGCTAGGAGAGAGGAGGTCAATCACCCAAATCGAGCTTAGGTTTAGTATTTAGGAAACTAATTTGGGTTGGTTAATCTAATAAGATCTGAATGCCTCAGCCTAGTTAGCATATAGGATAGCTTTCAATATCATTCCCTCCATATCAACTCGTCACATCAGCCCAACAATCATGCTGTCAACATCTTTGAATGATAGGGACTAAATTAAAATAAAAATGAAATATGAGGACATCTTAAAAGTTTTTTATAGTATAGGGACTAAAGTGAAATGACCCCTAACATACAAAACTTAGATGTATACTTTAACCTTAATATATATATAACAATGCTAGTAAGATACATCTATTCTAATCTGATGCCTTTTAGAATAAAAGAGATTAAGGATCTATTTGTATTAGCTGATGTCTTTAAGTACCTATTGGGCAATAAGTGGACCAATAGCTAATTCAAATGGGTCGTAAGAGATACTTGTAAAATTTACTTTTAAATAATCTTTTGTTTCTTTTTAGCTAAATACATTGGCAAATTATCATTGAAGTAATAGCCATTGAGCTCTTAGACTCTTGGAGATTAGATTGCTTAACAAAAAGTTGAATAGTACTAGGATGAGTCAAAAGAACTTGCTTTAAGTTTGAAAAAATCTAAAATTTCTCTAGTAAAGAGATAGTCAACATTAAATATGGAATAAATTTAACACATTTATTATAGAGAAAAGTAGCAAATCCATCCCCTCTTGCCTAAGTAATCTCTATTCGTTTCAAAAGTTCTTTGAAAAACTATTATGTCCAATTTACATTGATGCTTTACCTATCAACTTAAATTTTCTAGATCAATTGGTTAGTAAACATAGTATTCAAGCTTGAGTTTGCTATAAATAGTAAGTTCCTTCATCTAGAGGTAGAAGGTTGAAATTTAATAGTTATAACCCCTTGCCTTATGAGCTTAAGATTTTGTAAGTTAATTGGTTAATTAAAAACAACTATTCAATATAGCAATATAAATCTTTCTTTAATTCTCTTTTCTATTAAATTAGATAGATTAAAGCCTTTACCTTTCAATATACTTTAGATATCAAAAGCTTTTCTCTCATCTCCTTTTGTTGCTTATATGTGTAAAACATGCATTATGAATCCACAAAGTAAGAATCACAGCTCTTCTTAAAAATGAAGACAAGCTGTGACTTCCCTGAGAACTTCACAAGATCAAGCAATATTCTCTACTATAATATCAGAGAAAGTTCCTAAAATGAAATAGGAACATAAGTTCTAGTCCTAAAATTCTAGGCTGCACGTGATGAACTAAACAAACAATTCTAGTATAAAGGATAAACGATTATGATTTTAGATCCTTCAAACACATTGATTGCAATTAATATTAGAAGTATAGTTTTATATATAACCATAGCTAACCATAGGTTGAAGTTTATCTACCCCTAAGGTTCAACAATGTCTTGAGGTTGAGACCTTGATAATCAAGTTCATAGCCAGCCGAAGTACTAAAGCAATCTTATCTAGGGAAAGGGTAACTGCAAATCTAGTTGAGCTAACCAGCATAGTGCCCATGGCTCATATTAAATCAATAATTTAAGAACTTAAGTTATAATAGAATGTAATTTTCAGTCAACGCTAGTGCAAGAGTTAGAACACCTATCTCTCATGTACCATATTGGTTGTGTATCTTCCAAGTTCTAGGATAATATTGCAATAGTTACCTGCTTCTTATTGGGCATACCAACAAGAGGGTTCTTGCCTCCTTTTTTGCTCTCTCTTTGGTTAGGCATGAGAGGAGACTTAGGTAGTGTTTGAAATAAGGGATAAGAGGGGATATCCATATCCCTTGGATATCCCCTCTTATTCCCAAAAGCCATAACTATAAGGGATAGCAGAGAATAAAGTTAACCAAAGGGATAATCCATGGTTAACCATGGGATATCCCCTCAATTTATTCCCTAGAAAATGTAGGAATAGTTGGTTATCCCTCCAAATAAGAGTAAAAAAAGGTTATCCTATGGATTTACCTTTTTGCATTTGATATGATCAATGGAATAGCCAAGGGATATCCCTAGGGATAGCCAGGGGATAAACTCTATCCCGTACACTTATCCATGGATAATATTTTTCCTATCAAACACTACCTTAAGGAATTAAAGCTGGTCCTTTGTTGGCTACTAACAGCAATTGTAGATTGGCATATATAAAATTGAACACAACATACGAATACATTTTGAACTTAACATGAAATAAGTAGTTTTGATCTCCTCTTAAGTAGGTTTATATTGTAAACATGTCGACATAACTGTAAGACAAAATAATCATGTTGTGTCACTGATTAACTCGTCAATCCAAAAGTGACCCATTTATGACTCATTAATTGATGACATATTAAATAGGCCATATCATATCTATTTGTATTAAGCAAGTCATGTTACATTTCTATTTTGATTTTTAACATGATTAATTAATCGTGTCGTGTTCGTGTTCATGTTAACCCACATAATATTGTACCTTAGTTTTGATACAACACGAAAATATGAATTGCCATCCTTAGGCATATAATTGGGTGAGTTTAGTCTATCAACATTCCATTAGCATGAATCGAAAATAGGGAAGATAGATAAGCTAGGGTTTTACTACTTTGACTTTTAAGGACTTTTACCATAAGAAAAAGGATGATAAGGAATAGATCAATGGAGAGTAAATTATACTTACTCTTAGGATAAGTTAAAAGATAAGGATAAATTGGATTGTTTGATGTGTTGAAAGTTATTTTACAAGTAATTTTTAGGTAGTATTCATATAATTAAATTATAGCCACACCTTTAACTAAGAGTATGCATATGATTTGATGTTAGCCACATATCCTATTTTTGCACAATTATTGTGATATAGCTCTTCTACTATTTCATCATTTAGTCAAATATTCCATGACAATTCCATGCGATGATGTCTCTCGAGCTACCTTCATTAGCCACCTTAAAATAATATTTTTGATCTTTAGGGTTTTCATGTGCTATAGTATTTAACTTTGTTGATCCATTCATTGATTTTGATGATTAATAAAGGAATTGAGTATATTTATTTGATTACTAATGGATTTTATAAGTGTTTCAGGACTTAAATTTATTTGATCAATTTAAAGGAATTAAGAAATGAATTTTGAATCAAATACAAATCAAAGATTTCAAAGTTTCAGAGCTTGGAGTCGACACCTAGAAAGTCTGGAGCCGACCCCCATGGCCAATTCAATTTTAATCTGATTTTTGATAAAACCTGGAGCCGACACCTAGAGTTTCGGAGCCGATACCTAAGGTTTCAGAGTTGACACTTACTATGTCTGGAGCCGACTTCGATGCAGGAACAGAACATTGATTTTATGAACATCCTAGAGCCGACACCTACAGTTTTCGGGAGCCAACACCTGACGACGGCGAGCCGACACTTACTTTTGCGGAGCCGACTCCACGACGAACTCAGATTTTACTATTTATGGAAAAACGATTCGGAGCCAACACCTGAAAAGCTGGAGCCGACTCCAACCCACCTGGACGAAAAATCAAAAATGCCAGATCAGCTCTAACGGTAATATTTTTGATTTCTGACATCTAACGGCTATTTTTTATGAATGGAAAATCCTTTCAGGTACACTCCAACGGCTAGATTTCCATCCAAAAATGAATCAAAGGAAAATCTATAAAAAGGAAAAAACAACCGTTTGAAGGAGAGAGATAGAAAACGGATAGACAAAGATCAAAAATCAAAATCAAAAAGTCTAGAGCCTTATATCCAAGAGAGGAGTTTTCAAATTCAAAAACCTTCCACTCCACAAAGCTCAAAGAAGAATCCAAGCCGTTTAAATAGAGAAAAATTGGAGGATTCTCAACTAGAAGAAAGAGACCAACTTTTCAATCTTCTCAACTGCATCTACTGTGAAGAATTGGAGCTGAGGCTTGATTCAACCCAGCAAGGAGAAGAGGAAAAGAAGAAAAGCTCAAAGCCAAACAACTTCAAACCAGGCTTTTCTAAACCTATTTACTTTTCTTTGAATATTTGCTCATTAAGGAGCTGTGAAAATTTGTAAAACATTCTTATTCTTGTTTGTGCCTAGTTCAATCAAAGGGGATTGAACTAATGGAGGTTGTTAACCTTGGGTCAAGCTAGTTTTGCTTGAGTCTTGGGTTGTGTGCTGGTGAGCCCGAAAAATTGGCTGGGTTCATTGTGATCCCGGGTAAAACAACAAGTTTGAGTTGTGAACTTGTAAAACAACTCGGCTGTAATCGAGGTGATTATAGTGTGGACCCAAGTAGGATCTTGGGAGTGGACGTAGGTGTTGGATACACCGAACCACTATAAAATCTTTGTGTTTGCCGTGCTTCCATTGACTCTATCTCTATCTCTATTTTATTCGCTGTACTTTATATTTACATTGCATTTGTTTTCATTCATCTTAAGCAAACAATTTTTCAAGAGGCTAAATTTTTAAAGAACCCAATTCACCCCCCCCCCTCTTGGGTTGTCATCTGGGCCAACAATTGGTATCAGAGCAAGTGCTCATTAGATTTTGATCACACGATCAAGAGCTAAAGATCCAAATGGCAACTCAAGTTGGATCATTTGCCGAAGGTCATTCTACAAATAGACCTCCTTTGTTTAATGGTTCCAACTATTCTTATTGGAAAGCAAGAATGAGGATATTCATTCAAGCTTCTGATTATGAATTGTGGGGTGTTATAACTAATGGACCTAGTACACCCACACACGTTGTTGATGGCACTATTGTTCCTAAGCCCGAAAGGGATTGGAATGATAATGATAGAAAAATGGCACAGCTCAATGCTAAGGCCATGAATGTCTTATATTGCTCTTTAGATGCTAATGAATTTAATAGAATCTCCACTTGTAATTCTGCAAAGGAGATTTGGGATAGATTAGAGGTTACCCATGAGGGTACTAACCAAGTAAAAGAATCCAAAATAAACATTCTTGTTCATAAATATGAGTTATTTTACATGGAACAAACTGAAAATATAGCTAGCATGTATACTAGATTTACTGATATTGTAAATGGGTTGAAAAGTTTAGGCAAAACATATTCTAACTCTGAACTTGTCCGAAAAATTCTCAGGTCACTTCCAAGAACGTGGGAAGCGAAGGTGACAGCAATCCAAGAAGCAAAGGACCTCAACACCTTACCCTTAGAGGAGCTTCTAGGATCCCTAATGACCCATGAATTGACCATGAAGCAGCACATAGAAGAAGATGTGAAAAAGAAAAAGACCATAGCTCTTAAGGCTGCTGAAAATGAGGAGAGCTGCAATGATAGTGAAGAAGATGATGATGAGACAGCTCTTCTAGCAAGAAAGTTCAAAAAATTCATGAGGAGAAAGAGACCCTTCCACAAGAAGAAATTTGGAACTAAGATGGAAGGAGAGAAAGAAAAAGACAAGGACAAGGATAAAGAGAAAGACCCCTTGATTTGCTATGAATGTAAGAAACCGGGGCATTACAGATATGATTGTCCTCAACTGAAAAAGACTTTCAAGAAGAAAAGAAAGCCTATGTTGCAACTTGGAGCGACAGCGATGAATCCTCATCGGAGGAAGAACAAAAGGAGGTTGCTAACATTTGCTTTATGGCAAACGAAGAGGATGAGGTAAGTTCTGAAAATCCTTGCGATGAATTTGCTTTTGATGAATTATTTGATGCTTTTAATGAACTTGTTGGTGATTTCAAAATTTTGAAAAAGAAATATAAGTTTTTGAAAATAAAAATTTAACTTTGATTGAAGAAAAAGAAAATCTTAATAATGAAACTAAAGTGCTAAAATCTGAAAAGGCAATTTGACTAAAGAAAAGAATCAATTTCCAATGAAAATGATAAACTAAAGAAGGAAGTTGATAAATATAAAAGTATTGTTGATAAATTCACTTATAGTTCAGAAAAACTTAATTTATTGTTAAGTAATCAAAGAGCTATATATGATAAGGCTGGTTTAGGATATAGACCTAATTTGAAACAAAAATTTGTCAAAAATTTTTTTTAGAAAGAACAAAATGATAATGTTACATGTCATTACTGTAACAAGAAGGGACACAAAGTTTTTGAATGCAATTTTAAGAAAATAGATAAGAAGTTAAATATAAAGGAAAGAAAATTTGGGTTCCAAAGGAACAATTGTTTATGCTACTAACCATGAAGGACCCAAGAAAGCTTGGGTACCTAAATATAAGACTTAATTATTTTTGCAGGAGTGTCTTGCGGCCAAAAGATCAAAAGAAAGTGGTATCTCGATAGTGGCTGCTCAAGACACATGACGGGTGACAAGGATCAATTCATCACCCTTGAAAGCAAAAGAGGAGGAGTAGTTACTTTTGGTGATAATGGCAAAGGCCAAATCATGGGGTTTGGTAACATTCAAATAACTCCCTCCACATATATTGAAAATGTTTATATGTTGATGGTTTAAACATAATTTAATTAGCATTAGCCAATTATGTGATAAAGGTTTTAAAGTTTCTTTGAAGCTTCTATTGCACTGTTTCTAATCCCATTGATAATAGCATTATTTTTATTGGAAATAGAAATGGCAATGTATACTTAATTGATTTAGACAATTTGTCTACAAGTAATCATTGCTTAGTTGCTAATAATGCTAATATAAATGAGATTGGTTGGCTATGGCATCGTAGATTAGGTCATGCAAGCACACACCTTATTTCAAAATTAATTAGAATGGATTTAGTTAAAGGACTTCCACAATTAGATTTTGAAAATAATAAAATTTGTGATGCATGTCAATTTGGAAAACAAACTAGAAATTCTTTCAAATCTAAAAATATTGTTTCCACTTCTAGGCCACTTGAACTACTTCACATGGACCTTTTTGGACCTACTAGAACCACAAGTCTAGGAGGAAAGAAATATGGTCTTGTGATAGTAGATGATTACTCTAGATACACTTGGGTATTATTTTTAGCTCACAAAGATGAGACTTTCATATTTTTGAAATTCTTCAAGAAAGTCACAAATGAGAAAAACAACACCATAGTGTCTCTAGAAGTGATCATGGAACTGAATTTGAAAATCATTTATTTAAAAATTTTTGCATGAAAATGGCATCATCATAATTTTTCTGCACCTAGAACACCGCAACAAAATGGAGTAGTTGAAAGAAAAAATAGAACTTTAGAAGACATGGCCCGTACCATGCTATGTGAAAGCCAACTTACCAAAATACTTTTGGGCGGAAGCTATAAACACGGCATGTTACATCCTTAATAGAGCTTTAATTAGGCCAATCTTAAGAAAACTCCCTATGAACTATGGAATAATAGGAAACCAAACATAAGTTATTTTCATGCATTTGGTTGTAATGTTTATTCATAATGGTAAAGATAATCTTAGGAAAATTTGATGCAAAATCTGATGAAGGCATTTCTTAGGATATTCAACATCTAGTAAAGCATATAGAGTATTTAACAAGAGAAACTTAGTTGTAGAAGAATCATTCATGTAGTGTTTGATGAGTCTTTAGCATCAAGTTCTGAAAAGATTGATGATGAGGAAGATACAAACTTTAGAAAGAGATATTGAAAAATTTATAGATGTATCTTCAGATCATGAACCAAGAAGCTAAAGATGATGATTCACCTAAGGATGATGTTATTGATAAATCATAATGATATAGATCTACTAGAGATTGGAGATATGCTTATGGTCATCCTAAGGAATTAATCATAGGTGATCCATCTCAAGGAGTAAGAACTAGATCATCAATGAGAAACATCAATAATCATCTTGCATTTGTATCTCATATAGAACCTAAAACTATTGAAGAAGCTGAAAAAGATAATAATTGGATGTTAGCAATGCAAGAAGAATTAAATCAATTCACTAGGAAATAATGTTTGGACCTAGTAGATAGACCTAAAGATCATTCTATAATAGGATCTAAATGGGTATTTAGAAATAAATTAGATGAAAATGGCATAGTAATTAGAAACAAAGCTAGATTAGTTGCAAAAGGATATAATCAAGAAGAAGGAATTGATTTTGATGAAACTTTTGCACCTGTTGCTAGATTAGAAGCAATTAGATTATTACTTGCATTTGCATGTCATATGCATTCAATTTATTTCAAATGGATGTTAAAAGTGCATTTTAAATGGATTTATAAATGAGGAAGTTTTTGTTGAACAACCACCTGGTTTTGAAGATCATGAATTTCCAAATCATGTTTTTAAATTACACAAAGCACTTTATGGTTTAAACAAGCACCTAGAGCTTGGTATGATAGATTAAGTAAATTTTAATTGAAAATGATTTTCTAGAGGAAATGTTGATAAAACCTATTTTTAAAAAAGAAAAGAAAAGATTTATTAGTAGTACAAATTATGTTGATGATATTGTATTTCGGTGCTACTAACAATTTGTTATGTCAAGAATTTGCTAAGTTAATGCAGGGTGAATTTGAGATGAGCATGATGGGAGAACTCAACTTCTTCCTTGGACTTCAAATCAAACAAAGAAAGAGGAATTTTCATCAACCAACAAAGTACACAAAAGAAATACTCAAGAAATTTGGTATGGAATCAATAAACCTCTTGGTACACCAATGAGTCCTTCATGCAAATTGGACAAAGATGAAGATGGTAAGAAAGTAGATCAAAAACATTACAGAGGTATGATTGGATCACTTCTTTACTTAACTGCAAGTAGACCAGATATTATGTTTGCAGTATGTTATGTGCTAGATATCAATCTGAACCTAAAGAATCTCACTTAATTGCTTAAAAAGAATTTT
>UESW01002350.1:39955-154770 GCA_900491605.1 Calamus simplicifolius | reverse complement strand
ATCTCTAATTCCATCCAAATCGAACCTTTCCAAAGATCAAATGGCACCCAAAAGGAGAGAATCAGTGGTTGGAGCGCCGGTAACTACGGGAAAGCGGTCCGCACGTCGTCCCGTTCGTGAGCCGACTCCAAGCAGCGATTCGTCCACAGATTCTGACAATCCCAACACATCTTCCACAAAGGTAGATACCCTAGCTGATAGAGTCATCACAATGGGTAGAAAAGTCGATTTTGACCTATTTGAATCCGAAGGTTTTTCAATCGGGAGACAATTGAAGGAAATGGGCTGGGATATGCTGTGTTCTCTTGATGTTCCTACCTATCCAGCCCTAGTAAAAGAATTCTATTTCAATTTGGCTAGAGGGGATGGAGGTTTAGTAAGCAATGTTAAAGGGAAAAGGATTCATCTCACCTTTCAAAAGCTCGGAAACCTCCTCAGCATCCCGATCACTGGTTTAGCCGCTGACATGCATAGTGATAGGTCAGCAGCCCTTTCAAGGATGTTAGGAAGGGATGTAACTGAGTTTGAAGAAATTAGAGCCAATCAACTACCCCTAGAATTGAGATTATTACACAATATATGCAGTAGGATCTTGTTTCCAAAAACTGGTCGGTTTGAGTATGTCTCGGAGCGAGACATTGTGGTTATGGACAGTGTTCTAACTGGGCAGCCGATCAATCTGGCAGCAATGATGATTTTTTATATGGCAGAAGCTGGAGGGAAAAGGAGATCATCCCTACCGTATGGAATGGTACTAACTATGGTATTCAAGAGCCAAGGGGTTACAATTCAAGAATGAACTTTCCAAGAACCTAAGGCACACAGATTACTATAGCTTAGCTACATTGCATCGGATGGGTTTTGTCAAGGTGAATGGTCAATGGGATAGGAAAGGACACCTAGATGAAAGAGCCCCTATGCCGAGAGTTTCTGAGCCTTGCGAGGCTGGACCATCATTTAGGGTTCCTTCTCCACAGCCTAGGAGTCCCATTTCTGCTCCTGTTCCTGCTCCTGCACCTGCACAAGTTTATGATCAACCATCCACTTCTTCGACTGGATTCTCAGACCTTCAAATGGAGCAATTAAAAAGTTTGTTTGCAGCTCAGAAGGATGAGTTTGACAGTAAATTTATGAATTTAAAAGAATCACTTTACTCCCTTGATGATCGGATTGCAAAGATTGAATCAACTCTCAACTCCTCCGCAGAATCTTTAAATGGTGATTTGAAGAACATCTTTGAAGAGCTTAAAGAGATTTGTGGAGATGGTGAAACTTATTCAAAGTGCAACGCCGAACTTCAAGACAAAATCACAACAGCTTGCACATTTGTGGATGAGAGACTAAAAGATTATGTTAGACTTCAATGTGATGGAATGAAAAATATAGTAGACCATTTAACAAGAATAGTTAGAAAGAACTTTTGATGTTGTTTATGTTCAATCTTGTTGAAATGTTGTTTACATTTTGATGTAATGAAGTTAATATAATGAATGTAAAGAGGGAGAGAATTATGTAATACTTGACAATATGTTGATGTAGTGAAGCTTATGTTAATGAATGAAAAGTTTTTATGTAATATTTGACTTTTGATTATCTTTTTGATGCAATTATCCTTTGATGCAGTAAAATATTCTTTACCTTTTTGTTGATTACAAAAAAGGGGGAGAGAATTAGGATTGTATATGCATTAAGAGGGAGAAAATTATATGGAAAGAATTATAGTTGAGAATGTTAATTGATTAATATGATATTGAGTTATTGATATGGATTGATAATCAAATTGAATTGTCTATGCACAAAGAAATCTTAAGTATCAAATGTGTAAAGTAAGAGGAAGAATAATTTGAATTTGAACTTCATAAGAGAAGCTACCTTATTCAGGGGGAGCTTACTCGTAAAGATCACTTCCTTGATATTCTCTTTAATTTAAGAATTCTATGCATATACTCAATGTTTTTATAATCATCAAAAAGGGGGAGATTGTTGATCCATTCATTGATTTTGATGATTAATAAAGGAATTGAGTATATTTATTTGATTACTAATGGATTTTATAAGTGTTTCAGGACTTAAATTTATTTGATCAATTTAAAGGAATTAAGAAATGAATTTTGAATCAAATACAAATCAGAGATTTCAAAGTTTCAGAGCTTGGAGTCGACACCTAGAAAGTCTGGAGCCGACCCCATGGCCAATTCAATTTTAATCTGATTTTTGATAAAACCTGGAGCCGACACCTAGAGTTTCGGAGCCGACACCTAAGGTTTCGGAGTCGACACTTACTGTGTCTGGAGCCGACTCCGATGCTGGAACAGAGCGTTGATTTTCTGAGCATCCTGGAGCCGACACCTACAGTTTTCGGGAGCCGACACCTGACGACGGCGAGCCGACACTTACTTTTGCGGAGCCGACTCCACGACGAACTCAGATTTACTATTTATGGAAAAACGATTCGGAGCCGACACCTGAAAAGCTGGAGCCGACTCCAACCCACCTGGACGAAAAATCAAAAATGCCAGATCAGCTCTAACGGTAATATTTTTGATTTCTGACATCTAACGGCTATTTTTTATGAATGGAAAATCCTTCCAGGTACACTCCAACGGCTAGATTTCCACCCAAAAATGAATCAAAGGAAAATCTATAAAAAGGGAAAAACAACCGTTTGAAGAGAGAGATAGAAACGGATAGACAAAATCAAAAATCAAAATCCAAAAAGTCTGAGCCTTATATCCAAGAGAGGAGCTTTCAAATTCAAAACCTTCCACTCCACAAAGCTCAAAGAAGAATCCAAGCCGTTCAAATAGAGAAAAATCGGAGGATTCTCAATCTAGAAGAAAGAGACCAACTTTTCAATCTTCTCAACTGCATCTACTGTGAAGAATCGGAGCTGAGGCTTGATTCAACCCAGCAAGGAGAAGAGGAAAAGAAAAAAGAAGAAAACTCAAAGCCAAACAACTTCAAACCAGGCTTTTCTAAACCTATTTACTTTTCTTTGAATATTGCTCATTAAGGAGCTGTGAAAATTTGTAAAACATTCTTATTCTTGTTTGTGCCTAGTTCAATCAAAGGGGATTGAACTAGTGGAGGTTGTTAACCTCGGGTCAAGCTAGTTTTGCTTGAGTCTTGGGTTGTGTGCTGGTGAGCCAAAAAATCGGCTGGGTTCGTTGTGATCCCGGGTAAAACAACAAGTTTGAGTTGTGAACTTGTAAAACAACTCGGCTGTAATCGAGGTGATTATAGTGTGGACCCAAGTAGGATCTTGGGAGTGGACGTAGGTGTTGGATACACCGAACCACTATAAAATCTTTGTGTTTGCCGTGCTTCCATTGACTCTATCTCTATCTCTGTTTTATTCACTGTACTTTATATTTACATTGCATTTGTTTTCATTCATCTTAAGCAAACAATTTTTTAAAGGCTAAATTTTAAAGAACCCAATTCACCCCCCCTCTTGGGTTGTCATCTGGGCCAACAAACTTGATTGACTTGCTTAGTCTATTTTAATACCTAATCTCTGTTCTATTTAATTTAAGATTTGTCAGCTTTAAGTTTGGAAAACAGTTATTTATTTATTTTATAATTATCATGCTCTGATCTAATATACCGTATGGGGTACATTTATAATATTGTTGAATTAGATGATTATCCATCTTGACACATTGTAATAGTTCTTCACTTATAGGAAACTAAAAGAACTTTATATTTGATTTTTATTTTAATTTTTATGTGAAACAAAAAACACTTAAGAAAGTATGCTTGATTAATGAAAATAAAAACTGCCATTTAGAAAACATGATTTTTAAATTAAAAATACTTTAAAGACTAGACAAATTGAAAACATAAAAGTGGTGATATTTCTTTTAACTTTTTTTATTTATTTCTTTAAAAGCTATTATTTATAATGAAAATAAAAAATAATTAATATATTTTTTAGAAATTAGAAAGTAAAAAATAAAAAATATTTGTAGAAAATAAAAATTAAAAAAATGAAAACAAATATATTGTTAGAAAAAAATTATATTCAATCTAAATGTTCAACATGAATTGATACTAAAAGATAAAATAAAAATTAATTAATTAATCGAGAGGTCGAGGCGTGGCAAATTTTTATTTGCACAGCCCAAATTACTCATTACACCCCGTTTCATTTTATAAAAATAAAAATTTCTAAACTACCATCCTTTTTTCTCTCCATACCCCTCGACCCCCTATACATCTCCTCTTCGGTACTACCCCTTCCTTCTCTCTGGCACCGCCTTCCCCTTCCGTCTCTTCCCTCTTCCTCAGAACCCTTTCCCCACTCCCTGGCTTTCCAACATCGGCCCCAGCACCCTCCTTCCTTCCAGCACTGTTCGACCAAACATGACCGAACGGAGGGCCTCCATTTGGCCATATTTGGCCGAATGGAGGGCCTTTGTTCGGCCATGGCCCTCTGTTCGGCCAAACAGGCCCGAATAGAGGACAACAGGACCGAATAGAGGCCCTTCGTTCAGTCCTATTTGGTCGAACAGTGCCGGAAGGAAGGGTGGCGCTGGGGCCGAAGAGGACCAGTGCCGGAGAGCCGAAAGAGAGGTGCCGGAGAGCCAAGGAGGTGTCAGAAGAGCATGTGCCGGGGAGTGAATGAAGGATGCTGAGGAAGGGAAAGGAGAGGAGGGAGGGGGCGGTGTCGGAAAGGGGGAAGGGGGCAGTGCCGGAGAGGAGACGGGGACCGAGGGAGGGTGTTGCTGGGAAGGGGAGGAGACGGGACGACGTCGGATGGGGGAGGAGACGGGAGCGGTGTCGGAAGGGGGAAAGGAGATGGGAGTGGGGGTGTCATGGCCCGGCTCAGGCAGAGCACGCGCACGTGTGCGGCCCAGCTGGGCGCGCGACTCGGATCGCCCAGGCTGACATGGCCAACGTGGCATGGCCGTTGGGCAGGCCTACCCAGCACGCCCAAAAGAGAGGCCATTGTATTTTCTTAGAGGGGATTTGAGATGGTGGTTTGAGCTGAGATCTTGACCTTTGATTGTCCCATCTAACGGCCAAGATGGAGTCCTATTTGGAGGGAGATTCTTAGTGGTGCTAGTTGACGATTTTATCACCAAGAGTCCACCTTATTTTGGAGATAGACTTAGCCTAGGCTGAGGCTCTTTGGGGTGGTGGATATGGGAGGATCCTAGCCTTTATCTCTATATCTAACAGTTAAGGTGCAATCTTAATTGGAGAAGAGTCCTAAGTGAAAAAAGAGTCCTAGGTGGCGTGAAGAGAGGAACTTCACACGGTTTCTACACGGTGTGGGATTCTTGGGCGGTGGAAAGGAGGTCGGTTGGTGAGCTATTTAAGGGGAGGCAACCCAAGGCAGAAGGGAATCGAATTGCATGTGAGTAAAAGGGTTGGTCAGGGAGTTCTTTGCAAAAGGACGAACCCAAGACCAAGGCGCCCGGATTAGCAGAGATTGAGGTGCGCAGGGTCCGAGACGCATAGGTGGTGCCCGGATCAGTAGAGATTGAGGTGCGCAGGGTCCGAGACGCATAGGTGGTTTAAGTCAGACGGACTTAGTCGTTGGCGGGATGTGGCCGAGATGCATAGGCGATGCATGCACAGGTGCGGGGCATCTAGTCAAGTGAGTGTGAGGCATACAGGTCAGTTCTTGTTAAGTGAGATTGGGGTAGACACTTTGTGTGATTTTTATTAGGGATAAAAAAGAGTGTTTTTTTTTTTTTTTTTGTAGCGTTTGAGCAATCTTTTTGTAGTTTTTGGATAATTTTGTTATTTTTTAATTAATTAATAAAGAGTTTTTTTGGTTGGGAAAGCTGTACTCCCATGTATTATCGTATTTATCGAAGGATTTGTTTTTTAGGGTTCTATTCTAACGTCATCACATCACATGCAATCGTTTTTTATAAATAGAAAGGGGAGGAGGGGATGTGGAGAGCAATCTGGGCAGTGCACGCGGGGCGACGCAACCGACCAAGCCGGCCAGATCTCGCATTTGCTCGCGCAGTGGGGCGTCCCGTCTCTGTTCTCTCCTCCACTGTATCCTTCCTGCGTCTGCATCATCCCGCCGCCATCTCTTCCTTTCCTCGCCGCCCGATTCTTCTCCTCCCAATCGACCTCTCCGATATCTGCGAGTTCGTCGAGCTCTAAAAGGCCGACACGCCCTCCTCCTCCTCTGCCCCTCCCGACCTCTCTCATTCTAGCCATCTGATCGAGTTACAGGGATTAATTTGTTTGAATATGTAAGTTGGATGAAAACCTGGAGACTAGTGCTCTCTCACCCAAATTCTAACAGCAATAATTTTCCCCTAGGGTTTTTGCTCGAAAACTGCTATATATTTCTTCTTTTTCTTGCAGGGGTTTCATTAAGTTAGAACTTCCATGCCCCAAGAGCTCGGCGGTCGTACGTTCTGCCAATCCCGAGCCGCGCTGGACCCTAGATGATCTCCTCACAGAACTGAACTCGTTAGAGCGTCAGCTTGGTTCTCCTATGCCTCTAAAGCAAGCAGACTGGTAGGCATTCATCCTCTCTATTTTTGTTAGCCTTTTAGGCTTATCAGGATTCGTGTGTCTTATTCTTGAAATCTGACCTCTGTATTGTATTTTTGCTCAGCGATTATTCTGAAAGAAAGGAGACAATTCGGACTGGTAATAAGCCCTTTGTTATGTGCGTATCTGATGATGATATGGCAGAAAGTGAAAGCGATGGTGAAGTAAATTCTGAGCGTGGTCTGGTGACTGGAACACGATTTTCTTGCCATGATATTGGTTTAAGGTGTGTGTCTTTTCATATGATTCAGTTATTCAACTATCTAATTCTTAAAATCGATGATCATATTGACTACTGCAGTTGATATGTATTAGAGACCCAAACTTTAAAATTGGGCAGATGACTGGAAAACAGTGGGTCATGGTGGAGAGGAGAGAATCAAGAAAGACCATGATAAAATGACTTTGAAAAGGGAGCTGAGAAACTGGTATCTGCTAGGTTCATCTTCCTAATTAGAGTGTGATTTGATACTCATAAATGAAAAAAGAAAAAAAAAATTGTCTAGGCTGAAGCAGATCACTACTGAAATATAGGATTGCAGTTCTTGGTCTTCCCTGGGATAGGACTTTGTCAGCAAATTTATCTTGATTTTGGGAGACTTGACTAGAGTTTAACATCATATGCACGGTGAACTGTGTTGATTCCATACCATCTATATAAGTTGCTATGCTACATGCACTCGGGTTCTTGTGTTGGATATGGGCATGTGTCTAAGCATCAGATCCTTTTAGTGTCTAATAATTTTCATTCATGGAGCATTCTTGGAGTGTCGTTCCCATATTCATGTTAAGTGTCAGGTGTGGTTGTATTCTAGGTTAAACAGAAGAGCTGGGTGATATAGATGTGTAAGGACGTGGGCTGTTATGTGTTGGTCTGGATGAGCTGCCAGGCATACTGCTGGTGCAAAGCAACAGAATTGGAGGAGATTAATGTCTAACTAGGATGGCATGCTTCTGCTTTGGGCTGTAAGACTTGAGAAATGACGTGAAAGTTTGTTGAGGAAGAAAGCTGGCTGTTAGTTAGGATTCTAATTGATCAATTTTGGCTGGGGAAGGGATTTCTGGCTTTCACAGATGCTTTTTCTATTTCCTTCGGGCTTTTTTCTTTTGGAGGATGTCTGTTATTATGTAAAGATGTGGGGCTATTGGGGGAAATTCTCAAAACAATGGTCTGTTGAACTGGCCTCATGCATGTGGGGGAAGATATTTGGCTATTTACTTGATGCAAATAGAACTTTAGTAGCAAATGAACTAGATCATTATGAGATAAATTAGAAATGTTGAATGCATCAAATATGGTATCTTTTGCTTTTCATGTTTAGCTGGGTGGGGATTGAGTTTGTTTAAAACCCTACACAACAAGAAACTGAGAATAGTAGTTAACTGTAATGTTTATTCAGTTTTAACATTCCCTGAATTTTTTCAAATCATAAAGGAATGAATGAAGATTCTTGAGTCCTGAAATTTAGTCTGTTATATTCTCTATCCTTTTTTAATGATTTATTGAGTTCTGCATAGCTTGTTGTTCAAGAAGAAAACAAGCTTGGCTGGCAACTAAGGGATTCATAAGAGGGCTATAAATTTTTCTATAGAAGGATTAAGTGGCTAACTGCATAATATACCTAAGTGGCTGCAATTAAAATTATGTTGAAGTTCTAATTTGACCTAGAATTTAGATCTCATATAAAAAGGGATTATTATGATCCATTTTGTTAGTGGTGTTTGGCGTCCTGACAGTTTCCTATCTTTTGTAAGATTAGGGTATTCTATGCAAGTTACAAGTTCATGGATTTCGGAATTATCAGGATGGGGAGCCGGGAAGAGATTATTTGAGAAAGAGGCCGTCCAATTCATTGGGAATTTCTTTTATACTTTTTTCCATGCGAATTTGTTGGAGATTTGAGAAGATGTCATATTTGAAAAAGAGGTTCGTGGGGACTCTTTGACAGAAAGAAAAAAATAATGTATTTCAATACATGAGTCCCATGGTGCTTGACTCCTTGAGTCCAAGTTGGTGTGACCAAGGAGTTTAAAATTAGAAATTCAGAGTGAGCCTGAGGAAACAAAACAGCAGAATTTTCTGTTATCGGGACTCTCAAAGTGTAGCTACCAGCATGACACTGCTGTGGTAATTGAATAAAAAAATAAATTTTATAGTCCAGCCATGCAAAGAAGTCCAGTTCCAATTCTAGGTTCGGCTACAAAGCCTTCTGCCTTTAAAATAGTAGAGATAATTTGGACCGAGAGCACCTTTCAGAGTTGGGATCAAATAAATCCGAATATTTCAAACTGATCATTGGTTATTCTAGAATTACTGCATATAAACAAGATATAAGTGAGAAGCTTCTGTCATTTGTTTTCCTAATTGTCTTTATTATTCTTCAACTATCCCCTTCTACAACGTGCAGAGATGAACATGCCACACATTTTGGGCTAGTGATGTGGAATTTTGAAGTAAAATGTTTGCCAATCTGAAGAATTCATTATTAATACTCTAGCTTTCTAAGCTACTAGTCAGGATGTTGAAGCTAAGAAGAGCTTCACACCCTTGTGATGAACCATATCTTGACAATTGCTCTTTAATTGGTGCAACCTAGATATCTTTGAATGATAACATGACCATCCTTCCAGATTCTTTGTACAATTTTGTGGGTTTTAACCTTTTAAAGTTCAGTTTTGACAATCCCCACAATGTCCACTCTGAAATATCTTCTCAGCAAACACAATATGGAGAAACAGGTATTAACCAAGCAAAAGATATCCGCTAGTAGCAGAGGGGATGATATGCAACCTCTAATATCTGCTAGCAGGCGGGTTGCTAGAAAGAGGTCGCAAATTTTGGGATATTTGAAGTAGAATCTGATGCTCTAAAATGCTACTTTGGGCAGACAGTGGATTTTGTCTAGATGTTGTGGCAGGACCATACTTTTGAAAGGGCTTCTCACCATAAATATTCCCTGGTTTCACTTCTTTTAAGAATACAAAGGAGTCAAACATGAATTTAGTTTCAAAGTATGATGATTGCTAGTAGAAAAATTCTCAACACAAGTCATCTAAGCCTTTTCTTAACTACATGGGGTCGGCTACATGAATATGCTTCTTCCACTCTGCTCTATTCAGGATTAAGTCGACACTCAAATTACAAATAACTATATCTCTTTTAATTATTTTTGTTCATATTAGTTTAAGTCTACTTCTATCTCTATCATTATCATGGACTATTAAAAGATCACTCTTTTTAACTGAAGCATCTAAAGGTCTTCGTTGTATATATCGAAACTACTATAATCGATTTTCTCTCATTTTATCTTCAATTGGGGCTACTCTTATCATTTCTCGTATATGTTTATTTTTAATTCTATCTTTTAAATTTTTACCATATATCCATCTTAAAATACACATTTTTGTTATACTTAATTTATTCATATATTGTTTCAGTATAGCCCAACACTCTGTTCCATATAGCATAGTTGGCATAGTAGCAATTTTATATATTTTTTTTCAATTTTAATGGGTTATATTGATCATACAATACTCCGAAGCATTTCTCTACTTAATCCATCCTGCTTTAACTTATGATTCACATCTTCACCTGTTTCACATTCTTACTGAATGATTGATCCTAAATACTTAAATTTTTTCTCCTCAATATCTCTTGGCTTGCAATTTACACTGTATCTTCATTTGTATTTCTACTTCTAGTAAAAATACGTTTCATACATTTAGTTTTAGTTCTACTAATCTTGAAACCTTTAGATTTTAAAGCCTCTCTCTAAATCTCTAGCTTAGCATTTACTTCAGATTTAGTTTCATCAATCAACATTATATCGTCGGCAAATAACATACATCATAGGATATCATCTTTAATATGTTTGGTTAATTTATTCATAACTAGTGCAAAAAGATACAAACTTAAGGCAGATCTTTGATGTAAACCTACAGTAATTGGAAACTCACTAGTTTCTCCTATTGTTGTTTTAACAATATGTATTGCTTTATCATGCATATCTTTTATCAATTTACGTACCTTTTAGTAGCTCCTTTTTTCTCTAAAATTCATCATATTATTTTCTAGGTACTCTATCATATGCTTTCTCTAAATCAATAAAGATCATATGAAGGTCTTTTTTTTCTTTTTTTCTATACTTCTCCATCAATCTCCTCAATAGATAAACCAGTTTCTATGGTCGATCTTTCAGGCATAAATTCAAATTGATTAGTTGACATCAAAGTTTTAGCTTTTATTCGATTTTCTATTACTCTTTCCCATAATTTCATTGTGTAACTCATCAACTTAATTCCTCTATAATTAGCATAATTTTGAATATTTTCTTTATTTTTGTATATGGATATTAATATGTTTTTTCTCAGGCATTTATTTTAGTTGTTATAATCCTTAAATAAATTGGTTAACCATATGACTCCAATTTCTCGTAAGCCTTTCCATCTCAATAGGGATGGCATTTAATCCTCATGCCTTTGCATTTTTCATTTTACTCAAAGCATTTTTAACCTCAAGCATGTTAAATCTATGAAAAAAATTTATTTTCATTTGTTACTTCTAAATTATCACGTCTTTCTACCCTTAAATTTACTAAATTATTTTTATTTAATAATTTTTAAATAACTTTGTCATCGTTTTTTTATCTTTTCTTCTTTTACTAAGACAAAAAAATTTTCAACATGTACATGACAATTTTGTGGTTTGCAGAACTTTATGTGGTTGAAATTATTTAACCTAATGTGCAACTTTCCATATTCCTTGGTTGATTTGCCTCTAGAAAGCAATTGGATTCCCCTTCATCTAAGGAAAAGCCTTCATGTTGACCATGAAAATTTAATTTTAGATGTTGACCAAGGTTTTATTTTTAGATGTTAACCGAAGTTCTTGGCATTCTCTTAGTTTAGAATGCATTCTTAATAAATCCCACTTAAAGTTGGTAATGTACTTGCATATATACCTCCATGTTTAAGCGCATGATTTGAATTTGGATACAAGCAAGGGGTGTGTTGAGCATATGGTCCACCCTTCCTTGAACTGGCATGGAATTCATCCACTCTTTGGTCCTATGAGATGGTTGCAGCAAATAAGTTGTGCAGAATCAAGCTAGTAATCTTCATGCGAAATTCATATTTCATTTTGTGTGAGCCTCATGATGGACATGTTACCAAAGCAAATACCATACTGTTGGAAGTTACAAATTTTTGGTTCAAGTTGTGCCAAAATTTGATTCATCATTTTTGGTATTGTATAGTTTGTTCCAATTTTGATGGTCATAGGCCTGCACTAGCTGATGCTGGCTAGGGCTGACCCAAATTCAAAAGGGGACCCAAACTTGGTCAGATCCAAGAGAGAGTAGATTGTGCACAGTTGGAATCCAATTGATGACTCCTAGGTCCCCATTAGAAGGAAGCTTCTAGAAGGTCTGATGAAGAAGTTATTAAGCTCGAGTTAGACTTGATGGCACTAGCTTACTTTCTGAGGATCAGGGAGACAAGTCTGAGTTGAAGCTTGGTCTAGAAGCAACCAATGGTGGAATGGGCCTCTGTTAGTATTGTCCAATCATGGAATGAGTATTGTCTAATACCTCCAGAGATAGCTAGTTCATCATCAGAAAGATACCTACTTCTAGAAATACTCTTTCAGTTAGAAGTCTTAGTTTTGGTGTTCAGGATATTTCAAGTTTTCAAGGACGTTGAGGATATCTAGTCATTCTTGTCTCTTTTAGGAGTCCCAGAGCCTATGAATCCCCCTATCTACCCCCTGTTTTGCTGAGATCCCTTGGGTGCTTTGTTGCTCTTTTTCATTATGTGGTGGATTCTTGGGATGATAGTGAGGTCAATCAGTGGATTCCTTGGTCGTGGCATGCTTCAAGGAGTTGGTGGATAACTTGGCATGTTGGAGCCCTTTGGCAGCAAGGCAAAGAAGCTACTAAGTATTCATGGCTCTTAGATCTAGTTCCCTAGCCTTCTTGTTTTCAAACTAATTTCTTGCTTTATGACTGATAGGTTTACATCATATGTTGCTTAGGACAACCAATTCTTTGCTTAGATAATTATTATCTTTGTTTCATTTTGAAGCTAACGTTAATCCGTTGCTACATACTTTGCTAGCCTGTCTATGTTATATGTAGACTAGGTTATTGGTTTTCCCAAGGCATCTTAGAAATTTTATCTTGGGCAAGGAACTGAATTTGATGCTTATTGATTGCAAATTTTCCTTTAATCCAATCATGAACATGCTATGTATGAAAAGTTCTAGATGTTAAAGCTTTCTTTTGTACATGAGGTGCAGCTATGATTCTGTTGATCTTATTAGATACTTTTATGAAGTTAGAAGTATTGGAGGGTTGAAGAACAAGAAGAGCTTGGTACAACTAGAAATCAGAAGATATCCATGAGAGAACTTCTCCCGTTTGAATTAATTAATTATGTTTCTAGGTGATTGTTTTGCTACTAAAGCATATGACCAGCTAAGTTTGAAGAAGCTACTAAAGCAAGGTGAAGATATTAGGCCTTGATGATTGTCTTACTATATGCTTGCATCTCTAATTCTTACGATTGCTAATTTCAATGTGTAGAGTGAACTACTTGGCATTACATTGGTTCCATAGCATCTCCTAGGTGTTTGGAGTTTTTAAGAACAAACTTGCTTATGTGTCATGGATGTTTAACATCCTTATTAATTGACCATGGTGGTGTGCGGATTTGTATTAGGGACTTTTCACCGGATGCTAGAAGATGAGTTCTTTGAGACTAGGGTGAACTAACTTTGACATCATATAGTTTATTGTAGGAAACATCTTCCCGTTCTTAATAAGTCACTTCTTTTTATTTTTCTTTTACTTTATTTGGGATGCTTGTTCTTTAGTTTTATGGCAGGTGATCATAACTTTATTGTGGGTTGTCCGTAAATCTTAATTGGGGTCTATTAATGCTTAAAGGAAAAGTTTAGTGGGAGTTTGGATGGGTTCATAACCTATGCAATTGGTCCATCATTTGGCTCAACTTTATGTGGAGAGGGCACCATCTGGTGAAATAGATTTAACCAATATGATGCCAACTGGAGGAATATTATATCATCTTAAGATGTAATGTTTTCTCCATTTAATTAATATGATGCCAATTGATGGAACACTACATCATCTTAAGATGAAAGGTTTTCTCCTATCAAACCCCCTATTCTCCTATTTTTTATCTTTTCAAGCCTTAGACATCCTGGCCTATGGAATCATAAATTACATGAAAGAAACCAAAGAGACTGTCTGCCTTTTATTCTCTCTTATCTATCCAAAAGTTTCTCTCCTCTCCCTTTCCCTACATGCGGGTGTCTACATAACCTCTTTGACCCTATCTTTTTAGCTTTTACATGCACATTCAAAAACGAGACATGATAGAAGTTGAAAAGCAACCTCCTGCTTGTCATGTGACTATTGTCTCTATTTATCCTTCTATATGCTTCCTATCTTTTCTTGTTCCTTCTTTCAATCATCTACCATCCTTGTTTGCAAGTGTTGCTACAGACAGCCAACTAGGTACCTTTCCTGTCTGCGGGGGTGGGGTGGAGGGGATTAGTTGCTACCACCATCTTAAGCAATTGATTGGCCAACAGGGTCTCCATTAATGATGACAAATGATGGTGGCACTTGCCAGTGGCTGTGGTTGGGAGGGGGTTTCTTTCGTTCTTTCATTCTCCTTCTTCTTCTCCTTCTTTCAATGATGCTAATAATGAAATAGGTTCTTTTGATTGTTCTTTTTTTTTTTTCCTTTTCTTTTTCTTTTGTTTGTTCTTTTTTTCCTTGTCTCTCATATTTTTATTTTTATTTTTGCTTCTTTTCTTTTTAAAATTTGATTTTCCTTTTCTCTCGTGCTAGTAATGAAATAGGTTCTTTTGTTTGTGTATATATATATATATATATATATATATATTTGTTAATTTGGTTTTCCTTTTCTTTCTGCTAAGTAATGTTTGACAAGTTTTCCTCCCTACGTGGTTGCCTAGGTACCTACCATGTAGGCCATGAGAGAGTCCATCTCCTAGCCTTATTTATGCGATCTTAGAACTTTGATACTTGCTTTTTTCCAATGCCTACAAAACCCATTTTCTATCCTGAAATTTCTATATTTGCTGCATGCGTTTCACCGAATTATACATCAACCTGTCATTATTCCATCCATGAGACTTCCTTATTAGTTGCAAAGACTATGAGATTACTAAGTTATTTTGTGTCACAATCATTTTTGACCCCTTTAAGTTTGTTGTTGTTGCTATTATTGTTGTTCTAGCTGATGCATAGCAGTTTTGGACCAAATCCATGGTGCTATGTGTCATAACAGCCTCATATAGCTCCAGGGCCTATTGACTAGATACAGCAGGTGAGAAGCCAGCGTAGCAGTAGGAGTGCAAACGAGCCAAGCTGATTTGAGTACCAACTTCTCAGGCTTAGCTTGGAAGCTAAAAAAGTCACTTCTACTTGGCCTGACCTCGAGCCGAGCTTAATATATCCTATTCATGTTGGTCTTGGCCAAGTCTTGAGCCTAGCTTTAGTCAAGCTGAGCTGAGCTTTTCACCATATGTGAACAATTCGGTTGTGCAGGCTTGGCTTATTTATGGGCTGAGCTCCCCTGCTAACACACCGCAGCTGACATACAGCCTAGCTTGCCAGACATCTTTATTGACTAATGCTATATGATTGTGGTCAACTTTATGTAGTTTTTGTTTTGCAGTGCCATGAGATTGACTCACATTATATGAATATTGATATGATATTATGTTGTTAGGTTGATAATGTTTTTTAGCTTTATGCTGATTCTTCTTCTTCTTTTTTTTTCCTCCTTTTTTGGTGCGAAATTGATGTGAAGTATTGATTTTCGATACTTTGTAAGGGAAAAAAAACATTGGTATGTTTTAATAGCCTGCTTTGAATTCATAGAGCTTGCCGTCAGTAAGGAACCCCTATCTGTATGTGCCAGTTATCTGTTTTTTAATATATTGGTCATATATTAGTGGATTAGGATTCTGTTTTTAACACCAACATTCCTTGAAATGAAATTACATGCATATTTGTTTCAAGTTGTAGATTACTTCTAGAATAGATGACTTTTAGAGTAAGATCCAGAATCTAAGATCATATCCTAGTGCACAGGGTGAATGTCAATTGTAGAAATATATGGTGTCTATAATAGTCAATGATTTAGGGATCTGCTAGTTCTCTAATTTTGCATATCACTTTCTCCAACTACAATCTCTTTTGCGTTATAAAATGATTGCTGTATTTGATGTTGTTAGACCCAATTCACTTAATGCTTTCTGATATGATTGATAATTAGATGGGAACTAGACTTTAGCTCTTCATGTTTACCCTTAAACCATGTGCTTGTGCTAGATAGTGAATGGTAAAATAATCTCTCCATGATAAGGATCAAAATCCCGAGTCTAGAATCATATTAATGGCTGATTGGTACCTTATGAACAAACAGTATTCACTGGTACACTTTTGTTGTGGTTATATGCCATTGGTGTGGCTTATTTTGGACTTTAGTTTTTCCCCATACATTTCATCACTTTAATGATATACTTGTCCATAAACATAGTAATTGTACTGATATAAATGTTCTGCTCATCGTATTTGATGTGCGCTAAGTTACTAACATTTTTCTATTGCTAGCTTAATGCACGATTTCATGTAACCTACATTTAAAACTCCAAAAACTTATGCGTGCATTAACAATTAAAATGCAACTATGTTATCAGTATCAATGAATTAGTGAAAGATTCTGAAGATTGTACTGCATCCAAAATTAAGTAGTCTACTAGTATCATTGATTTGACCAATAAACAGAGAAATAATATAACTGTAATAATGATGATGCATGCTGACATTGAGATGAAGTTCCTCACCTCAATGGTTCATTCAATGCTAGTGGGCTCCTAGGTGTGCTTGTTGGATACATGGCTTACATTGTGTACCCAATAGAGGTAGTCGTAGCAATTTTGGAGTATCATGTATTGGTGTCACCATTATGGTACTACATTAATACTCCATGTATTGCAGCTGATCATTTAGAGGCGATCCTATAGGTCACTGGTATATCCATGGTCCAATGGAGTCCATAGAGTACATGAGGCAGTACTATGAGTGGTACCACTAATACATACACTCCATGGTACCTAGACTACCCCTATTAGGTCAAATATTTGAACCTTCTATCCAGCAAGCATGTGTATGAGTCTACGTAATGCTCAATGTGGCATTGAGGAAGGGGCTATGTTTAGATGTCATTTTGTTTAAGAATATGGTAACTGCATTATTTTGAAGTTCTCTGTTGCTTGTAAAGCGATTTCTTTTCCAAATTCCTCTTAATATTATGAATTGTTCATTAACCCTACGACTAAGAACCATGGATTGAGTAGAAAAAGAAAGATGACCCTCAGATTGGTGGACTTGTTGGTTGTTATAATTCCTGAACTTTGGAAAATTAACAAGAAAAAAGTAAGTGAAAATTGATGTTTTCAAGAATTATTGCATCTAAAATTAACAAGAATAGAAAAATGATTTTTTTTGAAGAAAAAGAGAGAAATGACAATGATAACAATAAGGATTAGCAACAAAATATTGGCTGGTTTATAAATATATTATGAATTCCAATAATTATGAAAAAAATAAATTATCCATTAATTTAATGCTACTAGTTGACTATTTCATCTTGAATGCTCTATCTTTTTTACTATCTTTTGCTAGGTCGCCAATTTCCACAACCTAATTACATTCAATTGTTTGATAAAGAACTCTAGTTTTTAAGTTAGTTTTAATTGTTATTTATATGAAATTATACTATTAAACTAACAATTGAAGAGTGAACATGAAATAAGATGCCTAGAGTATTTAGATTAATAAGCTTACCATGTTTATGCAAGAACATACCATTAAAACACTAAAACATGGGGGTAAAGGCAAAAAAAGGAGGCTGAAATATGACACATCAAAGGTGAAGTAGATGATATGCATGTTACACAATACAGCATGTATTGTACCAGCCAACTATTGGTAGGCCCCTATATCTTCAGATTTGAATCCATAATCCCTATCTCATTTCTTAAATCTCCTTTTTTTTTCCTGTTTAAGGGGAAGAGAGACCTTTACCTAGATAGAGTCTTGATTCTGGCTCCAGATTCAGTGATTGAACCTCTAAAGGCACAAGGTCCCATTGTTCTCACCTTTACACTCCCTCTCCCTGGTCAATCCACAAAAACGAGGCTCCTTTGACAAGTCATGCTCTATATCAGGTGGTACCAAGCAGTTTTCCTTCTATGTAGGCTAGGTTCATCTTGATCTAGTGAAATCTAGGTTGTTGAGGCTCAATTTAGTTAAGTCAGGGCTTCTCAGCCCTAATAGTGCTCGTGCGCAGTTGGTACGGGCTGTTATAAATGGATTTTTGAACCTT
The DNA here is from genome assembly GCA_900491605.1 of Calamus simplicifolius. Classification (NCBI taxonomy): domain Eukaryota; kingdom Viridiplantae; phylum Streptophyta; class Magnoliopsida; order Arecales; family Arecaceae; genus Calamus; species Calamus simplicifolius. The sequence continues at coordinate 136,797 of UESW01002350.1, read as the reverse complement.
GCTCCATGATGAATTTCTTTTAGATCAAAATTAGTTATCCTGCCATCTTGACTAGTCAGAGAGTGCTCATCCCCTATCTAGTAAACTTAGTGTGGTAAAAATTATTATCTCTCTTTTTTGGCACCCTCACTTGGTGAATGGCAAGCCTTCTACTCCACATCATACCTTCTTGATCCAAGTCTATATAGTATTGTAGTACCTCTACTAGCAAGATGGAATGTTTCCCTTTGTTGTTGATTGTAGGGTTAGTTGAGCCATCTAAACCAGGCAGTTTGAGGTGAATCAAGTCCAAATAGCCTGGAACCGGAATGGTTTGGCTTCCTACTTTGGCATGGGGGGTGAATTGTCCTGAACCATCCATATTGCCCCCGTATTGGCGTACTGAACCACCCCGTACAGAATCAAACTATCTGATTTACTATGGTACAATGGTGGATGTTGGTGGGGCCTTTCGGTCCGCCTGATCGGCACGCCACTAGTTCACTGTAGTATGCACCATATTGAATTGTACCAGCTTGATATTGGTATGGTACTGGTGCTTGGTATAGTGGACCATGGTTGATAGCATGTGATCTTTTGCTCTTGTATATGGATCTTGTTTGCTCTTCAACTTGGATGTGGATGGTCTGCATTTAGAGTTTATAAACAGAAAAAATTCAGTTCCATCTTTCCTGCATTTCTATTTCATATTATCTGAAGCTTGACTGGTCATATTATGGCAAATTAAGTACTCAAGCTGGAATAACTATTTGGTTTCCATTGAATCTCCTCATCATAAGCTGCCAATTCCATTTGTAACTGAAATTCTTTTGATTGGTCTCTGGATAACCTCGACATACCTGATGAATCCTGTTAAGATATCTCTAGTCCTTTGGGAGGGCCCTCTTTATCAAAAAGTTTTGTCATATCATCTCATTAAGAAACCTTAGTTCGTTCACTTCGACAATGTTCATTATGAGTCTGACTGTGAGACTTATTCCTCCCCTCTTTTATTCTAGCATCACTTTGTTCTTTCTGCCACCTTACCTGTTGAATGTTATTGAAGCATCTATTCTTTCTTTCCTCATATTCAAGATACGTATTAGGGTTTGTCAAAGCCATTCATTTCTATAATAAACCCAGTTTTGGTCTGACAATTTGTTATAACATCTCCGGTTAGAAGTCTAGATTCTTGTCTTTCATCTGCGAGATCAATGGGTCTGACGATGTTCATAGCATGATCTGTCAAAGTCTAGTTTCTTGTCTTCTATCCACTAAACATCATTTGCTGTTTGGGCCATGTTGTATTCTTCTGTTTTTTGCTGAATTTATCATTATGTGTAAGTTGACCTATCAGTATCTGTTGTAGTCTTGTGGTATGGATAACCTCTTTTCTTATATAAATGTGGAAGTAGATGTTTCAAACTTTATAATAAATTAGCTGTAGAAATCTTGGGCATATGATTTATTGGAAACCACTTGCTCTGGGATCTTGGTTAATTTCATTTGCACATATGAGACTGGAGAATGGTTTGTTAATGAGAATTACATCTTGTATACTACCAAGCATTTTCCAGAAATATGGCTAGGACATCAAGATTTAGCTTCTCAGAAATTCCAAAAGATTAAAGTTGATATGTGATAAGCCATGGTAATACATGCCAGACTTGATTACTGCAAAAGATTTGTACATATGAAAACCATTAGCTGAAACTTACGTGTTTTGTGGCCTCATGATAACATGTTGGCATACTGCAGATTGTGCAATTAGTGCTAGTAAAATTGCAATTGTAAAGTTAATCATAGCCAAGGGCATCTTGGGAGTGCATAAATATAAACATCTGGTGTATAAAAGAGCAGATCTTGGTAGCAACCCTCAAGTTATTGTTATAACTTACATAATTTTAAGTCATCATAGCCAAGGGCATCTTGGGAGCACATAAATATGAACATCTGATGTATAAAAGAGTAGACCATTGTAGCAACCCTCAAGTTATTGTTATAAACTCAGCTCAACTCAACTTATCTAAGCCTTTTCCCAACTACATGGGGTCAGCTACATGAATCTGCTTCCTCCACTCTACTCTATTCAGGACTAAGTCGATATTCAAATTACAAATAGTTATATCTTTTTTAATTATTTCTGTCAATGTTAGTTTAGGTCTACCTTTACCTCTATCCTTACCATGGATTGTTAAAAGATCACTCTTTCTAACTGGAGCATCTAAAGGTCCTTATTGTATATGTCCAAACCACCATAATCGATTTTCTCTCGTTTTATCTTCAATTGGGGCTACTTCTTTCATTACTTTATTTCTAATTCTATCTTTTAAAGTTTTACTACATAATCATCTTAACATGTGCATTTTTGTTACACTTAATTTATTCACATATATAACTTAATTTATTCACACTTAATTTATTGTTATAACTTATACAATTTTAAGTTTTAATACTCATTATTTTCCATTGGTGGATCCTATGTCTATGATATTTCTTTGAGTCAAATATGTGATGCTAGTATTGTGTATATCTGTAATAATGTGCATATATATGTTTTGCAGGTTTCACTTTTTGCCTATATCTTGGAACATATATAACATGAAATTATATTTGCAAATAAAAGCCTTTTGAGCTTGAATTTGATGTGTTAAATCTTTTTACTATGTCTGCATTTTGCATATAGGTTATCTTCCCTTGAAATTATTTATTTATTTTCTGATTTCAGTGAGTCTGAAGAGTCTGATGATGAATTGCATATTGAAGCAACTGAACCCCATTTATTGCACAAAAGAAGCATTGAGGAAGGCATTCTGTTTGAACTCGAACATGAGCACCGGTTAAAAGTAAAGGTGTGCATCATGAGTTAATTTAATTTTATTGTGTTATTTTCTGCAGAAGACAAATCTTGATAATTCACAAGAACATAATTTTTTTATCTCAAACATGGTCTTTTGCAATGAATTTTAGCACTCGTCATGATTCTTACATATCTTAATTGGCTTTTATATCAATTAACATAGCAAGAGTTTCTTCACAAATTTTCACTTTCGGCAAGGAAATTACAGGTTCCTTGGCAGTCTTCTGTGAGTCCTTGGATAACTCAGCTGCCTAGACAGCTGCTACTTTCGAGGCCTCAAGGTGAGGCCACTGCCCAAGCACCTACTTTGGCATGTAGGTGGTCAATTGTCCACCTAGGGACTGCCGTTGTCTCGGGTGGGGGCCTTATTCATTGATTTTCTTTATTTGAAGGCATTAATTTTTTCAAACTAATTTTTAGTTATGCAAAAAGAAAATATTTAGTTCAAGAGAATATGAAGTGAGTCCATTTATAACTTGCCCCATTATTAAGAATGTATGTACTTTAAAAGTAAGTATTTCTAGGAAGTTTTGAACGTTTGAATAATTGACTAGAAAAATTAATTAAAACTTTAGTAATTAAATCAAAAATTTCATTATTGCATAACTTAAGTTGTTGCATCTTTGAATCAATAGTTGTAACATATGATGGAGATTTGCAACAAGCAAGAATTTGAGATTCCTTTTTCTGCAAGGGTGCCAACTAATTTTTTAGATCATCCCAGAGAAATGCAAATGGTGCAGGATACTAATCCTCAAATCTTGTTCGTTTATGGTTAGAATTGATATTGCAGGTTTGTTCAGCTTGTCCATATTAATTTATTTCATGCCTTGGTGCCTAGAAACTTCTATGTATGCAGTCGCGTGCACTTGAATATCCCACTTCTACTCCTGCACTACTTCTTGATGCTTCAAAGTTTGAACCCTCTCATCAATTCACTGTCTTTTATTCATTATTTTTGTGCTTCCCCGTCAAAGTTGGCTCCATCCTTGCTCCACATTCAGGTTATTAGAGTTACCATCAGGAACAAATGATACTCAATTCACTTGTGACCTTGTATTTTCTGATTCAACATTTCTGTTTTGAGCGAACTGTTATACTTTACTGACAAGAATGAACATCCTTGTAGATGTTTAATGAATTTCTAATGGCTGACCAGTTTTATATCTCAATTGATAAAATGAGAGGCCATTTCAAATTGAAATATCAAGAACCCATAAAATATGATTGTTTCTTTCTTAACCAGTCATGGTTGATTGACCCATTCAGTGTTTTACTTTTATGAATATGCCTTTTACACTTCAGCATGCTAATATATGTACCATACATGCTGTTCTTTGTTTTTTTTTGGGTTAATCTAATTAATTATAACTTGAACAGATATTTGATTGTTCTCTTGTTGAAAGTTATTTCATAACTAAATGCCTCAATTATCAGGAGGAAGTTAGGAGTAAGGTAGCTGAACTGGAAGCATATCAGAAGGCTGAAATTGAGAGGTCAGCTTCTGCCATGGCTCGGGTTGAGAAATATACAGAAACAAGGCGGGAGATGGATAAAAGATTAGACAAGCAATATCAACGAAAGATGTATGTTCTGCTTCAATTATGTTATTCATAATGTTTATGTTACACAATGCCTTTTTACAAAGCCTTACCGTACGATTATTGCTACAGGAGGTGTTTGCCTGCCCGTAACCTAATAACATGATATCACATTGTTCAGAAACTATCTTTGTATCTTGTTAATGGTGGTTCTGAATTGAAGCTTTTGATACATCCTATGAGCTTTTGAACGAGTTTTAATTGACTTAAAGTTGATTTTCATTTTAGTATCATACTAAATTTTCTGTTTCTTGTTAAATCTATTGATTATTTGTTGGGACACTAAGATCCTTTTTACCATGATTTAGTGTTAACATGTGAATTTGCTTGCTTTTAAATGCACAAGTTTCAATCCTAACAAGAATACTAGATAAAATATTTTGTACATTCTCACTCATTAGCTTGCAAATAAGTTTTACAACCATGCAGACTAGGTGGGCCATGGATCCTTTATCAAGTCATAAGTAATATCTTTGTAACATATAGGATATATACAAAAGAAATAACATCATCATCATCATCAACAACAACAAGTACAGGAACTTTGTAAATTCTTACTAGGGCAAGAAGTGGGCTTGGGCTGGCCCAAGTCCCATCGGGCTGGCCTAACTCCAGGCTGGGCCATGGGCTAGGCCTGAACTAATTTGGGTCAGCTTTGGGCTTTTTTAAAATTAGAGCCAAAGGTTTTTTTGCTAGGCCTAGAGTAATTCAGGTTAGCGTTGTGCTTAAAATTAGAGCCCTAAAAAATGTTAGGTTGAGCTCGGGTCATTGCTTGGCTTGGCCTAAAACTTGAGCCTAAGGAATGTTTGAAGCATTGGCTCTTAGTTAGACTCGAATTTGACTTGAATCTAATCCTAAAACCTTAAAATGTGGTTGTTCTTTTAAATTTTATACAGGTTTTGTCAGTTGTATGAGAATAGCTCTCTATGTTATAGCAAATTTTCTAGAGTGATTAGGTGTAATTATTTAAAATGTTGTTTTTTGGGCAAACATTTGAAAATTGAAAATTGGCTTTGTTGGTCCAATTTTTGGTCTAGATGGGTTGCTATGGAACGAGTTGATAGGGTTTTGGGTCAGGCTTGGCGTTTGAAAGAATTTTCGAACATGAGCTTGGCTTGAAGCCCCTAAAAATTTTCAAGTTGGACTTGGGTTGGATGTGGCTCGATCAGGCTTGGCCCACTTCCAGCCTAATTCTTGCTCTTTGCCTTGCCAATAAGTTTTACAAGTACATGAACTAGGCAAGTCATGGATCCTTTACCAAGATCATAAGCAATGTATTTGCATGTTTTAGGGCCATATTTTTGGAAGATGTAGAGATATGATTTATATGAAAAATATTATGATCAATAATGGCTTAGTTCCTTGAAAACTTGATTATGTGCAACAGCCATAGATAAATGAAAAATTCCTTACTATAATGTAAATACAAAATATGAAGGTGTAGTCATCCATTTTTTGGGAGGAAGAATGACACAAGATGTTGGAAGGAGATTCTTCTGGAAATCCCTCTTGGTTTTAAAGCACGCCAATTTTTCAGATTGGGTTTTATGTGTGAAAGTCATTCTGCATGCAACCATTGTTTTAGATCTCAATGGGTGTCTTGTGGGATGCTATGTTGGGTTGCCGTCCCAAGCATCAAGATGGAACCGTCCAACCATCTTTCTGGCATCCCAATTGGTGAAATGAGGTAGAACGGTTGTGTCCTGTAAAAAATTGGGATGGTCCTATCTCATAGAATTTAAAACCTTGCATATAACCATAAATGTAACCATAACCATCAAACGTTAATTATTTGGGAAGTTGATGTGTATTTTCTTTTGGCAATGATTTCAAATATTGAATTGCCAACTTGTAGGTTTTTTAGGACATGAGTGTCACCTTACATCTTGTATTGTACAATCAATTTTGGTTGGGTGCTCCTTATCATTTTCTCATTTTCCAATGATGCTTAACTATCTATGTGTGTTCTACAAGTAATGCTAGTTTGATCATGATTTTCTTAGTTTTTGGTATTGGAAGTAGGGTTATTTGTGCCTTACATGCCACTGCGTTATAAGAACCAGTTAGGTTTGAGCTAATTTAATTGATACTAAAGTCGTGTTTCCCATATCTTGGCTAAAAGGAATGGATTTGGATACATCCAGTTGAATAAGATTCTTTATTATCCATTTATTATTTTTATGAGATTGGTTAAATGTCCAGCTAGGCGCAGAAAGAAGGTCTTAACACATTTGACATATTTTATTTATGAGTTTTTTTAAGTTGCATGTTGTATTGACATTTCTTACCCTGGTTGCTTTGGATAAATATATATTCTGTCTAGTAAAATGATTATATGCCTCATGTCACTACTTTTAGGACCACTAGATTGTGGTATCATGCTCTGCACGCACGATGTTGGTTTTCTATTTGAGTCATTGATTATTGAATCAATGTTATGTGTAGCTAAGTTTTGTGTTTATTTTATTGTTGTGTAGGTAGTACTTGGTAATACAACTTTTCTTACATGGATCTGCTTTATTCACTCTAGTGCAGAAGTACTTGATAAACACTTATCTGTAATCCAAAGGGATCACGAGCAAAGATCTCAAATCGAAGAACGGAGAATAAGAGATGATGCAGCTCTTGAAGAAGCTAAAAGGAAGGAGAAAGCTCTTCATGAGGAAAAATTGTGCCAAGAACGAGCTAAAGCAGAAGCAGAGGTTAGCTTTACAAACATATACATTCATGCATGCTACATGCATCAGCGGATGTACATAAATAGAAGTGCCATATATGCAGTGCATAAACATACATAGCAGATCTAATTAATTGTAATAAAAATTACTTTTCTAATTTAGAGTATTTAGACTCAATGCTATTTCATTCGATGGTAATTTACTATCTTTCAAGCACAAGTGCATAAGGACTATCATGTATCTTCAGCTTAATTGTAATGCTATATTCCAAATTAGCATGCCGGTCCATTGCATGTTTATGAATTGCTGAATGCTTTGACCTGTACCATGTGGTAGTTAATCTACTTTTGGGGAAAGATTTAAGTGGTTAATCTAAACATCTTTTTCAAACATTTTCCCTACATGAAAATGAGTTTCTAAATAACAATCCAAATTGTTTTTACATCATGCAATGTAGTAAATTCCAAGGTCCACCGTATCGAGTACCATTATGATTTGGTATGATCCGTACTGTATTGAACTGGCAGCATACCAGTCAAGGGGGACTGAGAGGCCTCCATCCACATCCATCACTGTATTGGGCCGAATTGGATGGCTCAATTTGGTACAAGGTGGTTTAGTACGTCAATATAGGGGGCGGTATGGTCAGTTCAGGGTGGTTCACCCCCATATTAAATCAGGAGACCGAACTGTTCTGGTATTGGACTGGTTTGGTTTGCCCTAAATCACCCAATTCGGGATGGTTCGGTTAAGCCTAAATTCAATACGTCATGCTCATCCATAAATTAAGCTGAGTGTTGTAGTAAAGTGTTTTGCCTTTGTTCACATCTAGTTTCCTTGAGCATTGTCTTAGATTTATAAGAATGTTCTCAAGTGATTAAATATGATATATAACTTCAAATACAAAAGGGGTGAGGAAGGCCTTGAAGTTATAATTTGACCTTATTTTACTTTTTCATTGCATGCATAATGGCAGCAAGATAATTGCTGGAAATCCTGTTCTAGTCTATCATGTAGATTGCATGTTTAACATTTCTCAAGTGCAATGTGAAAACACAATTCTTTTCATGATTTTTTGGATTTGGTTGGTGCCAATTTCAATATGCTTGATCACTTAATCAAGGTTTATGCGAGGAGTTGTGAATATGGATGGCAATTTTTCTTGTTTGGCCGTTTACCCAGCAGGTACCATTTCTAACGGGTCGAAAAATCCCCGGTCTAAATGGCTTAATGGGTAAACGTATAAATGGCCGTTAATGGCTAAATAGATAAACGACCCCCATCCCTGTTTACCCGTCCCCATCTCCGTTAGATTTAATATAATATATTTATATATATATATATATTAATATATTAAATATTAGAAATTTAAAATAAATAAAAAATATATACTAAAATTCTAGTAAAATATGTTTGAATCCTTTCATGCAACCACACTGAATATCAAAGCAAGAGCTTTTTTATTAGTATTTTTTTAAGCTTTCAATAAATTATAAATTTAATGAAATAATTTTATTTTTTTATGTAAAGGCCAAACGGTACCCGTTTGCCCGATCGGCTATCCCCCTCCCTGTCCCGTTAACTATAACAATTTAACAGGACGGGGAATGGAGAGTTTTTTCCTAACGGGGACGCGGACTGGTAGAGGCCACCCCGAGCCGTCCCCGAGTCGTTGCCATCCCTAGTTGTGAATCTCAATTTGAAACATCTATTTATGGAGTTCTAGTTTGACAAGGATCCTTAGGCCTCTCCAATTTCCTCTTCTTAGGGTCTGTTGCCTAGTTTTATAGTCTTTCCTTCCAACTTTGAATAAATTTGTATTGCAGTGTGATGCCCCTTCTTTCTCTTCAATTTTTTTTTGGTGAGAAATAGTAAGGATTTTGCAAATATAATTTGATTAATTCCATGTAATCTTATATTTAGATTGGAGCAGCTGCAATGTTATACCTGATAACACACTTGATTTGGAATCTTCCTAGAATTTCAATCCTACACTCGCTTCTTAAGCTCTTCTTTACCTGAAATGTTGCTAAAATATTTGCTTATCCACATCCACACTTTTATCAGCTCCTATGTCTACTGCCATTCTAGATGGTGCAGAATATTGTCAAAATCCATAAGAAGTTTTTGGTCTAAAACTAGAATAGTAGATGAGATGAGGACAAGTTGGCCTTGGTAGTGATGATTGCTTAATCCAATTCCACATTGAAGAATATTAGTTGTGTATTGAATCTTTTCTAGGGTACCATCCTTTTGTAATGAACATTTGTGAATAGTAATTGTAATTAGTGACTATCAACGGGATGGGGTCCAAGACGACTGAGATGTCTTGTCCTAAAGAGATTCTAGAACCGATCTCGATCGTCTCATACTATCCCGTTTTAGCCATAATACATTATAGTTTTAATTTTAAATAGATTTAATTTATCATAAAGATATAACTTTTAAAATTTAAATATATTTAAAAATTAAATAAAAGAGTAAAATTCTATAAATAATTTTTCTAAGAAAAACTATCCCAAACAAGTATTGGGACGCTTGATCGAATCGGGGATCGAGACGGGACAAGATGTGGAGTATCTTATTCCATAAAAAATCGGGACACATCTGTCCCATGAGATTTAAAACCTTGGTTGTAACTTCATTTAGTGTGAGTTCTTGTTGTTTAGCTTTTAAAATTAGGTTGTAGAGGTAATTTGTGATTTTAAAAGGAGATCACTTATTGCATCATTTTAATTTGAATAGTGACACTATAATATTTGTGGCCTAGCTTGGAGCCGAAATGAATCAAATAGGTAACAAGTTTTTAAGCTTCTAGTGAGATTTGTTTCCATATCTAACATAATTTGTTTTGATATCTATGAATCTCGATAGGATTTGAGGCTTGCTTGAGGACAAATCAATTTAGGGTTTAAATCATGGATTTGAAAATGCTTGAATGGGATGGCATGACTGGTTTTATACCTTTTCAATCCATAATCATCATTTGTATAGGTTTAAGGATATGCCAAAACCTTGGTGCAAGCACATAATAGCTTCACTAGTCTGTATTGGTGTGTACCAATGTTATCATACCATTCATATTGTTGTGTACTAACCAAGGTTTTTGAAATTGCGGATCAGTGCTGAACCGATATAGGACCGGTTTGGTATTGAACCGAGGGCATACCATTGATTTAGGTTGGTTTGGCCATTTTGCATTATTTTTCATATTTTCATGGTATTTCAATTTTATTTTCTTGTTATATGGTATGTTATATGGTATACGATGATGAGACCTCCTATGAGCTCACATTCCCTCTCTTCTCTCTTATTTCCATTCAAAAATCATTTAAGTAAATTTTCTCCTCTTTCCTTTTTCCTTTCCATTGACTTAAAATTTTTCATGGAAATAAGGGAATGCTCTCCATTTAAATTCAACAAAAATATCAAAAAAAAATTTAAGAATGAAAAGTCAATCCTCCCTTTCAATAACAAATTTGAAGAGCTTTAGGAAATAACGCTTTAATATATATATAAAGTTAAGGGTATTTCTACTCTGGATAAAAATATTAGAAAATCAATTTAACTTATAAATAAAGAGAAAATAAGATATCAAAAAAATATTTTCTTAAAATAGAATATGGAAAGCTTTGGTAAATACATGATCAAATTGATAGGGTTTCTAAACTTGGATAGGGTTACGGTAGTAGTGAATCTCACATTGACCTATCCAATTTGATTCGTAGCTCATCAAAATTATAAAATTAAACTTGTCATAATTCCTAAGGTTAAAACATATTTCTTAGGTTTTAGACTATGATGTGTCGCTAAACTAGAGCCAAGGGGCCCTCCGTTAAGGAAAACATCCCAACCCTCAGTCTAGCGATATGTCATTGTTTGGAACCTAAAAAAACACATTTTAACCGTAGGATTTTATGGCATATTTAATTTTACTATTTTGATGAATTGCGGATCAAGTTGGCATAGGTTAGTATGAGGCTCATTATTATTATGATCTTGTCTAAGTTGGAAAACCCTATAAATTTGACCAAGTGTTGGCTAAAGTTTACAAATTATATTTTAAGATCATTTTTTTGGTATCTTTTTTTTTTTACCATTTTTAAGTTAAATTAATTTTTTGAGATTTTTATCCATAGTGAAAGTGCTCTAACTTGATGTTTACAGTAGCAATATTTCTTAAAATTTTCTGAATTTATTCTTAAGGGGCATAGTTAACTTTTTTTTTATTACAGAATTTGAATTTTTGATATTTTTGTTGAATTAAAAAAAGGAGGTATTTCTTTATTTTTATGAGAAATCTTAAGTATTACTTAAATGATTTTGGATTAAAATAAGAGAGGAGATAAGATGAGGCTCTCCTTGTATGCCACATAAAAAAAGACAAAATTGAAAAATATAAAAAACTAAAAATTGAAAAAATGGCAGACCAGCCTGAGCTGAACTGGTTTGGTACAAAATTCTGTGGTTCGGGCTGGTTCATAGGAGGAACCAAACTGAAGGTTGAAATGAATGGGTTATTGGTCAGGTTGGGTTGGGTTGGTTCGGTGTAGAATACCTTTGAGAAATTTTTTTGTTTTGGTACATATAGTATTGTTATCCTACTTGTTCCTATGAAAAAACATTATTACGTTTGGTATTAGTATTTGAAATCTTAGATTAAGTAAACCCAGCTGCAGATTGCTTTTTTTTTTTTTTGCTTTTTTTCTTTTTCTGGCCAAAGAATTGGGATGTGGTTCATCTCTCTTGTTTCCTTTTGATATCTCTTGCCTTAACATTTTCCTCTTCTACTGCTTCCCCTAATTACCAGCTTCGGGTATCTCTTGCTTTTATAATTCCTTTGTCTAAAGTCCTTTTTCCCTTAATTTTTTGTTTATATTCACTCCTGTGCTTGTGCCATTCAGCAATTACCTTGTATGCCAATATATCACATGTTGTAAATGCAACCTGTCTTCTTACTAATTGCATTACTTGCCATGTTTTCAAATGCCCTGAGTGTTCATATTTTTTTAAATTTGTCTGCTTTATGCAACATTTTACTGTTTGTGAAAGTACAAACACTTTTGATCATACTTGCACTTTATCTCATGCATAGAAAAATCATATACATGCTAGAGTTAAATTGCTGGCTCTAGCAGTTTCTCTTAATGAAAAAGTAGGTTTTACTCTTGAAGAATTGCATTGAGCTGCTTTAGGTTGATTGGGGTGTTTTGATCATTTAATCCATGCTACAGTTGCTTTTTTTTAATGTAATAATTGCTCCACCTTTTGATGTCATAATTTCAATGGTCAAATGGGCCAAAATACACAGATGCAAGGAAAGCTGCCCGATGCAATTCTTTAAGAATTAAAGTGACATTCTCAGTAGGGTTAGTTTGCAATTTGCTTGCTGGGAGCACTAATCTCTGCCCAAATACACACAAATACATGTGTGTTATATATATACACACATCCACTGTGTATGCATGTGCTTGTATTTTAGTAGCATGCATCAGATTTTTCACCCTATGACAAGCCAACTATTGACCCCCGTTGATCACCTGATTGACGATGGATTCTCACATTTCCTTCAAAATCCATGAAAAAAAAATTCGACCCTTAATAATTTTTTTTGGTCACCCAACACAGCATCTTCTGTCTTTTTGTTATAACAAGACAGTGAGACAATCTTTTGATCAACAGTCTAATTTTGTTTAATTTTAAGGTCCATGAATGCATCCACAGGCCTTCATTAAGTTGTCTGACATTAGATGATGGAAAAAGTGGGAAGCTCGATGTGTTCAGTCCACTCTTGGAGTACTAGGATTTGGTAGGGAAGAATAGCAAGTACTGAATATGGTACTTATATAGAGATCTTTAGTCTACTGTCCATCCATGATGATGGACAAAGTGAGAATTGATATTGAACTTCTTGATCTGCTAATTTATCTCTAATTTGTTGATGACTTGCATAGCCAGTTATGCCAGGAAAGAGAGGCATTCTATTGATATTTATTGTTGTACCCTCATGAAGGCACTAGAGGTGGATAAGTTTAACCAAAGTCCACAATCTCAATAGTCGGTACTATCTTGGTATGTTACTGGTGCTGCACATTACAGGGTTTGATTTGGCCAGTTTCATTATCTTTGGAGCTTTATCCAGGATGTAGATTTAAGAAGTTACAAATTGTCATGTATTTATTACTGTAGAGATTGGAGTTCAAATGAGGATTATGTAATTTGATGAAGTTACCTTTGGAAAGACATAACAGTAACCTATACGTATTTTTGAATTAGTCAAAAGATAATGTCTTTATTGATCACCCTTGATGTTGATCTCCTTGAACTGCAAGTAAATTGCACCTTCCAACACATCAACCCAATTGTTGAGATGTTTGGAATCAAAAGAAAGATATATGAAAAATAATGGTATCTCTCCAACTTCCTATTTTAGTAAATTTATATGTTTTGCTTGTTCTAGGATGGAAATATCTTTAGACTTCCTGATTTATATCACCTATTTGTTAATTGTTGTAATTTGCGGCATATGATATGTCCAAAGGCATTTGGTTGCTCTATTCTATAAACAAAATTCTCTGTTTTACTGAAGAGTCTTAAAATTATTTCTTAGATGATGCCTGATTTTAAGAAGTGATTCTTTTTCCTGAATTTATAGTGAAGAATAAATACCTTATGATTTTTTTTGAGTTCCAATTTCTCTGAATTTCCCCTCTTCATTGAGTTGTTTTTAATAGTTTTAATCGATATTCATATTTATTTTGAATAAATCTGGCATATTCCTAATTTCTCTTGTATTTTCTTTTAAAAAATCTGATGGCTTTTGTCTATCTATAATTCTTAAAATTGTAGTTTCTGTAGTATAATAAGTCCGCCAATGGTTGGATTCAGGCTAAAATGAAGGTGGAGAAATTAGCTGAAGCACAAAAAAAAGCTTTAGAAGATGCTGCTGAACGGGCAGCTAAAGAAGCTGCAGAAAAGGAAGCAGCAAGGACAACAGAAAAAGCTACTGCTGAAGTAGCACAGAAAGGGGCTTTGAAACAAAATTGGGCAATTGGTGCAGAAACAGCTAGTGCAGTAAGGGATGGAAAATTACCAAAAAATATGCAATTGCCAGGTACTTCAGTTTTCTCCTGTTTGCATATTTTTATACTGAAAATGACATATCTTGTTCCAAAAGTCCAATGTCATACCAAGGGTAGAAGTAAAGCAAATCATGCTTTTGCTAATCATAATGTGTTGTACTGTGTTCATGCTTGGCAGGCTCCCATAGGATCAGCTAATTGAACTGCTTCATACTAGTGTGTAGACTGTTTGAGATATATAACTATAGTTGTTAACTAATCTATCGAAATTTATAATAAATCATTATTGATAACTATTAATTGCCTTTTAGCATGTGTAATATTATTCAAACTAACAATACATGGACTTGTATAAATGTTAGCAACAGAAATAAGCTTAAAATTAACCCCCAAAAATTTTGTGCGCACATAGCATTGCATTGTAGGTATTTGTGTTTATAGTTGACTTTATGTTTATAGGTATTATACACATTTTGCTGGTATTGCGATACTTCATAATGGAATGCTATGGAAAGCTGAAATATTAACCTTTGTTTTTAAAGTTTTGCCTTTTGCCCCTTATCACAAATTTTGACCTTTGTTTTTTATATTTTGTCTAATATAGAATGATTATACTTTCTTGTTAACTTGTCCTATTTCTATATCGGACATTAAAATCAACAAAATAAAATGGAATGGTATATTCATATGCAGCGATATGGGATGCTTTTGGAAGGAGAGAGACTCTATAAGTCCTCAAGGGTTGAAGATGTGGAATAAATGTAAGAAAACTGGGATAGGAGTTTCAAAATGGGACTTGAAAGGGTGTGCTTTGATTGAAAATTTAATTATTGCTAAACAGGCAAAAATGTTACTTTGATACATTTATATCACTTTGGAACTCAGTTTTTTTGTTTTCTTATTCTACATGCTAAGGACTTGGTCCATCTTGATGGTACCATACCATGTTGAATAAAGTCTAGGTCGTTGGATACATCTAGGACCTTGAGTCTCTCTAGGTATGGTAGTGCTGGTCAAAATGAATTGGGATGGCTATGTCTAGACGCTTGGGTTGACTTGTTTTATGAGGAGATCTTTTTTTTTTTGCCCCCTCTCTTCATGCTTGTTGTTAATGGTGGTTCCAAGTACTGGCCTAATTTTATTCCTTGTTGGCAACTCCTATGATTAATATCTAGTCTCATCATTTTGGATTTATCCTCTCTTGATTTTTTGATGCTTAATTAAGTGTTTCATTTTATTTTAATCCTGTCATGGAGCACATGTATAGGAAAATTTTAGTTTATTTGGAAAGGAAGAATATGAAGGGACATTCAAATGCTTTTATTTGGAGCTGTCTATATAATAGGACCACCACCATTTTTTGAGATTCACATTCAAAGTCCAATGTTGAATGAACATTCACATTGTTTCGAAGAATTAGATAAAGTAATTTCTCAAAGTTCTTTCCAAGTTTTTCTGAAGCGCATATACCACCTTAGTCAATACAAGTCAGGACAATGCCAATGCAATGTGGCTTCTTTAACCAAGTGGCCTTGCATTTAGGTTCATTTCATGAATCCATAAATGCAGTGTCTTGGCTTGACAGCTTGAAAGGAAGGACTTTTTACCATTTTGACACCTGAGACGGAAGCATATATGACAAAAGCCTCTAGAGAAGCTCATGTAACAACAGGAGCCATTAAATGTATGTAACAGGAATGAATGGGCTGCTATCTGCAGTTTTCTTTAGTTACATGCAGATCTGTAATATAAGAACGTTTGGTTGGAGGTTTGCCATTTGACATATCCTTGTTATTTCTCAAGGCACCAGGAAATAATTGAAAATATTGCTGTTCGCAATATAATGTGATGATGTGGAAAACAATATATTTTACAGTATCTGATAATTCTTGCAATTATGTCTATTCATTTCTAAATAAGAATAATATTAGATGACTTCATTCAAATTGTAAATGTAATGCTTCCAATGCTTGCATTTGGGATTATAGTGCTTATAAGAAATAGAATTTGTTGAATTATGCATGGCAGGGGTTAAAACTCTGGCTGCTGAAGCTGCACTAAAATTAGAGGCAAACAGACTCAAGATATACAATGAAGTGGCAGAAAAAACCAATATGATTGCTCAAAAGGTTCAGTTTGTTCCCTCAAGTCATGTTTCTATTCTCATCATCAACTTGTGTTCCTTTCCTTTAATTAATTGATTTAATCCTCTTGATTAGGAGAGTCATCTTTTTAACTGTAAATATTGTATACAGTCTATTGATACTCTGAACTTCAGAAACTGATTGCATATATAATACTTATCTGAAAGTATATAAGCGCATTTATCTGATAATTTATGTGTCTCTATATAATCCACATTCTTTTTTAAACCATTTTCATAGTGCTAAATTTCCTTGAAGTGACTTCTCAGACTTTTTCCAACAAGTCTATGCTTATGGGCAGGATCTTGATAAATATGAACGGCAGATCCGTAAGCATGTAAACCAAATAGCTGGAACCATCGAGAATGTCAGGTGAGGAAAACAACTTTGGTACCATAATATTGTTTAGTTGCATGCTATTTTTTTATTCATTCTTCTTTTATTATTAAGTTCCATATCTGTCTCAATCTTAGATTAGTTCAGAAAGTTCCTTTATTATAGCATTTGTATCTAAATAATTAGCACCTTAGTAGTTAAAGTATGACAAAAGTGACTGGTCTAAATACAGTGGATGGAGTTATTGTTTCTTTACTTTAAGTCTTGAAAGCCTTTTTCTTCTCACTGGATGAGATGATATCTTGTGGCATTTATGGATTAGAAAAAAAAATCCAAAAGTGTAAAGAAAATTTATTTAAATATATTAAATAGACCCTTGCATAAAATTCTCCTTCAAACTTACTAAAGTTAATGGTAGCTATATATTC
The DNA here is from genome assembly GCA_900491605.1 of Calamus simplicifolius. Classification (NCBI taxonomy): domain Eukaryota; kingdom Viridiplantae; phylum Streptophyta; class Magnoliopsida; order Arecales; family Arecaceae; genus Calamus; species Calamus simplicifolius. Next base: position 119,689 of record UESW01002350.1, on the reverse strand, counting down.
CAAAATCCACCAGCCTTAACCATAAGATCAATATAATAATGGAATTCATATGTGCTGCAAGCATCAATCCTAGTGTCTGGTTGAGATCTAAAATCACTAGTCACCACTAAATCCACAAGCCTTAATTTTAGAAAAGGTGAAGGAGGGAGATATATCTTATATAAGCAACAAGCCATGCAATACATATTAGAGGGCATGACTAAAAAAATTTATTAAAAGAATATTTGAATCTAGAAAATAAAAATTAAATTTAAAAGAGCTAAAAAATAAAACGCATATCACTAAAAAATAAAGAGAAAAAATATAAATATGAGAAAGTTTGTAAATAGAAAAAATAAATACGAGAAATTTTATAATGGATAAATGTCACTTCATCAAGCAATGATATATTTGAAATTATTCATTTAATTATTTGTATTTGTGAATTTTTAGGTAAATCTTGCCTTTTACTGTCTTATCTTTTATATATCCTTCTATGCAAGGACATGAAGAACTTCTATAGAAAAAGGAGTTTATGTTATGTGATTGCAATGAATGTGTTATCCCGATTCAAATGGACTAAATGAGAGGCATCTTTGCTTATGACAATATGAGAATTTGATCCAAGTAAAGCATAGGCGCTATAGTTATGGTAAAATGAAACATTAATGGAATATCTAATATATGAGATTATGCTGGGATTTTTTTGTTTGATCCAGGATATTCTTGAGAAAAAATTACACAAAGAATCTTTGATGCAATTTCAAAATCTGAGACCCTTATTTTTTAATATATATTATAGATTTGGGGAGAAAGGAAGAAAACATTAATGCACTTCATTACTCTGGAATGCAATTTGTTTTTAGCATGTCTTTGTTCCCAGTAAGCATACAACCCTATTTGTAACTGGTCATCTAAACTAGGTAGTACACAATCCATAATAGGCTTTTGACCTTCACTCTCAGTACGTCCTTCAATAATTCCACAACTGCTGCCATCCTCTCTTCCCCAATATCAACTTTAGGCTGCGTAGTTCTGGTGTAGATTTTGAAGTGTGGCCTTCTTTATTAGAGATTAATTATTGGAGTCACGACTTTCTTACTTTCTTTCAAACAAATTGGAGTTTGTTTTAATGGCTGGCCACTGCAAAATACCAGTTTGCTTATTTCATTCTTTTTGCATCTTTCTTTAAGGTGACGAACCCAAATTAACTTAATGGCTGAACCCTACTGACATGCCTTATCCTCATATTATTGTTGTTTTAAGATGAGAAGTCCAAGCCCCTAGATACCTGAAACAATCTTTACTGCTTTCTCTTATGTTAAAATATCAGATGATACATGTAGCATGTTTTGTTATCCTTTTTATGAAAGTAAATAAGATTTCGCAGATCTTTCTTCTTTCTTTCAATCCAGAAAGTATGGGACAGTCTACTTGATCATTTATTTCTGATTTATACTTGAGGCAGAATAATTTGGAGGGTTTCCCAATCATACTGTTCTTCCTGTAAACCTGGATCCTCAACTCGGTTGCCTTCCTGTTCATTCATATGACCTTTTAAATTCAGAACTCCTCCACGTGTCAAAGAACAACAAACCAATCAATGGTTTAAATCTAGAACCTACGCCTGCTTTAGTCTTGTCACAGGTCAGCCAAGTATCGGGAATGTTTAGGATAGACTGGGATGGGTCCAAAATGATCATTAACAACAAAAATAAAAAGCAAAAAGTTTGCATCCTAGGATGCCAAGCTGTTCTGGGTGTTGGAATGCAACTTTCCAGTCCATTCTGATTGGTACCAAGTGGAGCATCCCAATGTCTCAATTCAACAAGAATTGGTGTCAGACAGCTGCCCCAAGTACCATTCTCTTATTAGAGGGGTACCAGCAAGACACACCAGTACCATTGGGATATGGAAACCAACCTGGAACTCTTTGACACATAACCATGAAAAATGACCTTGTTTTTTTGTTAGACCTATAGTTTAGGTGCTGAAATAGGATCATATCATGTCGATAGCATGAATTTATGAGATAGAGATGGAATACCTGAAAATAGCTAGCCATTTGATGTGCTTTGTTTGATGATTTCTTTGCATCTACCAAGCATGAATATTGGTATAGACGGGGACACAACAAAAAATGGATGCATTGATATGGCCAACTTGAAATGATATGATATAATAGGATATCATATACACAAACATGCATATATATATATATATATATATATATATATATATATATATATGTATATATATATATGTATATATATATGTGTATATATATGTGTATATATGTATATATATATGTGTATATATATGTATATATATGTATATATGTATATGTATATATATATATGTACATACCTCTACATACGTATGTACGCACATGCATGTGCGTGTGTGCATGCGTGCGTCCATGTGTGCATGCGTGCGTGCGTGTGTATTGTTTGATGGAGATCCAAGTTTGTGCCATATAGCATCATAGGGCTGCAGCTTACATTTTATTATATTTCATTTAGTTATCATTTTTTATGTATTTTCTTTTATTTTCTGGTTACTTTCAGTTTTGGTTGGTTTTTTTGGATTGTAGAGCTGAGATTAGATCTTAGTGCTTATCTAAAAACCTAATATCTGAACTCAACTCAACTCATCTAAGCCTTTTCCCAGCTACATGGGGTCGGCTACATGAATCTGCTAAAAATCTAATATCTATAGCACATTATTGTTCATTACATTGTTCGTGCTGCAGTAACATAAACAGTAACAATGCCTTACTAGGGGCAGTTTCGGAATTTTAAAATAGTTGAATTATGTTCTCATTTATTGTAAAAAGGGGACCTTAAGGTTTATGCAGATTATGAATGAAATGATGATGTCTTCAATTCATTTACTCTTATAGTGATTCATTCTGCAATGGAGGTTTGGGGCCTTCAAACCCTAGGCGTGATTCCTAGGTCATGGAGTGAGTTGGTATTATATTCTGTATTTTTTTCATTTTTTCATTAGTAGTCTTTGTTTTGCTTTATTTTGTTTATTTCCTTTTCTTCTTATTTCTCCCCTTGTTTCCTTCTTTGCATTGATTCCGAATTGTTTATTCTGATATCTAAATATCCTATGATCAAGCTATAAACCTTGCTGCTCAGTACAATTTTTAATAATTCCTTTTGTTTCCTTATTTAGATTTTTGCCCACTAGTTAAACCCTAGTTTGATAATGTCTTTGTTGGTTGCCACATCCATCATCAGTTTCTGTTAAAATTCCTATTTTTATAGTTCAGATTTATTTAAAGCTCAAATCTGCAATTGAAATTCCAGCACCTTTCAGGTTTCAATCCTCTCCTGCCTTCTATATCCCCTTCTCCTGACTGTCCTACATCATCTCTCTCTCTCTATATATATATATAAAAGAAATCCAAATATCTTAATGGTCTGTCAAAATAACATTGTCCATTATCCATGAACACATCAATGTAGACTCTATATTAATCATCTATTGTGTCCATCTTTGGAAGGTCAACATTCATTCATTAATTATAAAAAGGAAACCCCCAAATTTGGGCAAGCAAAGCTGGACTATTTTTTATTTGTTTCCTTGAGATGAGTAATTTGGTGCGACTTGCACCTGAAATATGTTGGAGAAAACCAGTGGATGTTTCACATTTTACATGCTTTGCACATGACAAATGCTATCTACAACAAAAGAAAGGCCTTCCTGCATCCTTGAAGACATCTGAGCTCTGACAAGCATCTGATTATGTCCACTAAGAATCCAGATAAAAATTGTTTACATAAGCACACATGTATCCTATCCATGGTCAACATGTTTCTGTATTTCGTGCATATTGTATATGGAAATGAGATGCAATTTGAAGCATCTGTGCCTCTTAGTTGTTACTTTCTATTACCTTTTCTTCGAGAGCTATGTGCATTGTTCGGTAATAGTAACATCAATTTCAACCACTTAATATGAGCACCAAAAGTGAAGAGACTAGTGCACAAAACTTTCATCTTTAAGCTACAAAGGCATTTCCTTATCTCATCTGCTTTTTAGTTGATCCATTTATATGACTCTAAATATTAAATTCTCTTTGCAAGTTGTGTTCAGGATATACTGCAATTATCTTATTACGTTATCATTTAAATGTGAGGAGCCACTCATAATTTCTTGGTTCAGTTGATGTAAATTTATCATCTTTAATAAAAAATAAGTTGTTTCTTGTATTTATGTAATTTTACCGTGGTGGTAGTACTTTTCATTTTTTTCACTTTTGAATCATATTTTTATGTAGTACAATTTTTGGCTTTGTGGAATTGTAATGAAATTGCCAAGGATTTTAGATAGATCATTGATGTTGGTTCTTTTTACCTTTTTGTTTCATTTTTATACAGAGCCAAGGCACATGCCCTGATAAATGTGATCAAGGACCCTGCATGCCCTCCTTCTATCTCTATCTTGTTGTTTGCAAAGAAGGTAGCTGACATTACTAATTATTTTCTTCTCTAGCAATATTTTGATTTTTGATATTTTCTTAATTCTACCTTTACCTCTATACATTAAATTTCCAACTTCAACTTCATTATCATGTGAATTTGCTGCTTGTTGGTGTTTTCTTTGATAAAAGAATATTTGATTTAATAGGCCTAGTTAAGCTATCCATTGAAGCGCCACCAATTAGAATTCCCAATCCAAAAATTTGGGAAACACCTCCTAGGGTTTCAATAGAGAAGCATTGAGGGGTGCAACTGCTGGGCCATGGCGCAGTTTGCATGAAGGACATGTCATGTGATACAATGGTAAGAGAATAAGCTACATTCAACAGTCATGTTAGTAACCTTGGAGAAATTAGGTGTATTATTAAAATTTTAGTTATCAATCTCCTATGATTTCTCGGTTTCACCTGTAGCAAGATCATTTCTGAACTGGTCATGGACTCACTGTTTATCACAAATTTAAGTTTGGATTTGGGATATGTTTGTGTAGTTGGGAAAAGGCTTAGATGAGTTGAGTTGAGTTGCATGAAAGAAACATGCTCGATAGAATTAGATGGTGTTCATGGACAAGTTCTATGATAAGGAAATAGGCTTCATGTGCGTCATATTCAAGGTTCATTCATAGCATGCATAAGAAATAATCAGTTCTATATTGATGGATTCAAATCAGTTATCCACCAAATCAATAAAGGTTTCTAGTTCTATGTACTTGTAAATGGCAGCACATGTCATTAAGAAAAGCATGGAAAATAGAATTGAACCGATTGGTTCAGCCTGAACTGAGCCAAGCTGACCGGGAATTGATTTGAATTTCAATTTTGGTTCGGTTCTGTCCTCGAACTAATCCAAACTAGTGTGAGCCGGTCTGAATTATGCTTGGTGGCAGGTGGGTTCATGTGAGCTCATGTCCTCTCCCTCTTTTTTATTTTCATTCAAAATCATTTGAGTAAATGAAAGGAAAGAGGATAAAGAAAAAGAAGTGAGGATAATATTTACTTAAGATTTCTCATTGGATGTAATGAAAATATCCTCCATTTGAATTCAATAAAAGTATCAGAAAAAAGAAATTTGTTAAAAATAAAAAGTCAATTCTCTCTCTTAAGAACAAATTTGGAGAATTTCAAAAATCTTGGTTTAGCAAATATTAAGTTAGAGCACTTCAACTTCAAATAAAAATCCTAGAAAATCAATTTAACTTAAAAATGATAGGAAAACAAAATATTAAAAAATATCTTAAAGTATAATTTGTAAGGCTTTGGTTAACATTTGGTTAAATTTATAGGGTTTCTAAACTTAGACAAGATTATGGTAACCTCATAATGACATATGCCGATTTGATTCATAGATTATCAAAATAATAAAATTAAACTTGCCATAAAATCCTAAGATCCGAAGTTGGTCCAGAATATGATATCACTAAATCGGAGGTCGGTGACACATCATAGTTTGGATCTTAAGAAATACATGTTAACCTTAAGATTTTATGGTATGTTTAATTTTATTATTTTGATGACCTGTAGCTTAAGTCGGCATAAATCAATATAAGAATTATTGCGACTATGATTATGTCTAAGCATGGAAACCTTGTAAGTTTGAATAAGTGTTGACGAAAGCCTTATAAATTATATATTAAGATAATTTTTAATGATATTTTTTTTCATCATTTCTAAGTTAAATTAATTTTCTAGGATTTGATTCGAAGAAAGTATCCTAACTTAATATTTGCTAAACCAGAGCTTTTTGATATTTTCTGGATTTATTCTTGAGAGAGAGAGAGAGAGAGAGAGAGAGAGACTTTTTATTCTTAAAGGAATTTGATTTTTTTTTTTGATATTTGTGTTGAATTCAAATAGCCGACCCCATGTAGTTGGGAAAAGGCATAATGAGTTGAGTTGAGTTGAGAGAGTTGTGTTGAATTCAAATGGGAGTATTTTCCTAATTTCATAAAAAATCTTAAGTAAATGTCATCCTTTTTAAATTATTTTAAATGAAATAAGAGAGAGAGGAAGAGGATGAGAGTTCATAGGAGGCTCTTAGCCTTGTATACCACATAAAAAAGAATAAATATAAAAAAATAAAAAATGGTGAACCGGCCTGAACAGTCTATATGCTGCCGGTTCGGTAAGGGTAAGGTTTGCAATCTTACCTTGTGTAACATTGCAAAAAAAGAAAAGCCAAAAATAAATGCAAAAAGAAAAAAGAAAAACTATGAAAAAATAAACCTAAGGTTTGGCCCCATAGTGTCCACTGCTTTAGTACTTGTATGGTATAATATGTCTACTATGCCTCAGTAATAATCAGTACATTGTATGATGCATAGGAGTACTGATGTTGGTCGATGGTACCTTCGTGCTGTCCTGTTTACATGCTGATAATAACAGCTAGGATGCTTTTTACTTGAAATGAATTATTTTCACTTATATACAGCAGCTATTTTTAAATCTTTTCCCTCTCATTTTTGTTTCATCTTTTTTTCAGTTGTTGTACGTCAACAATGTTAGATCTAGGTTCATTATGTGTTAAAATTTGAAGTTTGAAATAAGTTCTTATTAACCCCAAATATTTTTTGAACAGAAACTGTCCCATGCTTCTTATAATGTGAATCTACGTAATCTTGAGTGGATTAATGAATAATTTTGTTTTCCCCCTCCACTAGTGAACATTGTCTTCTCTTTCTTTTGTTATGTGAGGTGAGAGCCGAAAGGTATCTCCTTCTTTCTCCATTCAGAGTTATTCTCTTATTATTTATCTTGTATGTGAGTCTTGTGATACGCTGTTATAGAGATGCAGCAGCTTCAACACCTCAATCCTAGGTTACCACTGTAACAATTGCGACTGCCAGGGTTTTCGCTACCTATTGATTGCTCTCAATCATAATTTTACAATGGAAGTGGTCGTATAACCACACAAGTGAATGGTACTTATTTGTAATCTACGAATCCAATTTTAGGACTACCATAAATTTAAGTTGCTTCTTAAAGTAAAAGTTGTCAAAAACTAGATTCTGGTTCAGTCTCAATCTGCTGAGAAATATGTAGTCTGTAGCATATTTTTCCTCCCTAAGTCTTGTTGTAACTTGAAGTAGTTATTTTACTAAAGTTTTAAACATCAAGACTGAAGGAGTCAAGCTTCAAGCAGGAGGGGGGAAAGAAAAAGTAATGGGACATAATGATGCTGAATATTGTTGAATTTTAGGAGTCTAGTTGTTGTAGTGCACTTAGTTGTTTGAAACAGCTAATAAGACTTCAGATCTCAAAAGTTTTAAAGTTTTGGAAGCTTTGATCTGCGGTTCTATTTTGACTAGGTCAACTTTTGTGAGAATATCTTATTTCCTTATGTTAGTTGAATGCATTATGCTACCTAGTTGTGCAATTTTGCACACTATGTAGGCCCTCATGTGGCTGGAGAGTCAATTGATTGGGTCCAATGCATTAAATGATGAACTCTAGGATACAGCTATTGGATTTAAAGTGGCAAGGCTTATACTGCAGCATCACACCGTTTGTGCCGTGCACTATTAATATGCTCTTGCTTGTCAAGTAACCTGCCCTTTTATAATATTTGGCTCATGTTGGCATGCTCTTACTTGCTCTTGTTTTACCTTTATCAGCCATCTTAATTGTTATGCTTTAATGTAGGGTTTTAAGTCCTATAGGACAGGGTCATTCCAGTTTTTTTCATGGAATGAGATGTGCCACTATCTCACCCCATCTCGATACATGGGAGATGAGGTGTCCCAAGGCACATTAATTGGGATGCTAGGATGATGGTGAGATGGTAAACAGCAACCTATTTCGGCATCCCATGGGATGTTCGGTTGGGACTTGAAATTGTGTTTTTAAATAATCTGGGGCTATGCCTGTATTTATGAAACCTTGTTGGACCTCTAAAAGCTCATTTGAATCTATGTTGACATTTTGATGAACACTATGCTCAAAACTCATAATGTTCAGTTATGAAGCTCACATCTTCACATGATGCATTGTGCAAAATGCAAAAGCATTTAGTAACCTTTGAGCTTGCAATTTGCATATCTATTACACTGCACATGAAGGGATATGTACTGCTCTTAAAATCCATATTTGTAAAGCAGACCTAAACCAAGGCTGTCCTACATTTCAGGTAAACAGGCCAACTAGCCAAGCTTTGCTTATTTCAATCAAGTTCAGAAAAGTCATGTGTGATGCATCTTTTTCATACAACCCAAGTAACACAGTTTTAACTGGATATGTAGGCATCCAGTGAACAAATTTTTACTTTATTAGGAATTATTTATCATTTGAAATTGTTCATACATGAATTACAAAAAACTTCAGTTTAATTGCCACTTATATGATGATGTTGATCTAGTTAATAATCTGTTTTTTCTATTAATATTAGACCATTTTTGATAGGTTGTCTCCTTATGCGAAAACCCTGCTGGAAGTTTTGACCGCACTGCTTTTGCTTGTGCCCATGTCATCCTCCTTGTACATCACAGGTTTCACTTTACTCTTCCTCACTCAGATTGGCAAACTTATATTTAATTAGTAATTATGAAGTCTTCAGTCTTCTAAATTCTTTATCACCCTTGAATTCTTTAAATTATGTTCTATATTTCATTGCCTTTGTATCTAGTAATTTTGTTCCTTTTCTTTTTTGGGAGATGTATTGTCCTCTTTTTGACTGCCTGAGAGGATGTATAGTCTTTTTAAGTATTATAAAGCAAAGTTCTGGACATCTTATATCTGATCTCTTTCTGTAATATTCAATATGTAGACATATATCAATTTTCATGTAAGACCTGTTTTCTCTATCATGGTTACGTGGACATGCATAAAGATGATTTTGATTGATAATTAGTTAGATACTCTTGAAACTATATTAGGCTTATTAAGCTTAATGAATATCCAAGGATTCTTGCATATGATTAGTGGAGTCATTTTATGCATACTTTGCCTCCTCAGGGCAAACTGATTGTGTTACTTAATGTTAGCATACTGCTGAAATTAGTTTGGGTCTCCTAATTCTGGGGATTAACATAATTCATAGTTCTAGAGTTCTTCTAAAGCCAACTTGAATCTCTAAGGATGCTTGCGTATGGTTGACAGACCAATTTGAATCATGCTACACCTAACTCTGGACAGATGATGGTACCTAATGGTAGCATAGTGCTAAAATGAGTTTGAATTGATAGACCCCTATATGCTGGAAGCAGAAGTGAAATTAACAGTTTTAAGGTTAGCATAATTCATGATTATAGAGGTCTCCTAAGTAGAGTCTCTTAATATCGTCAAATATGTCATGCAAGTGCCGATTTGTGCACCTTTTTACATTAGCAGATCATTAATGCTTGAGGAAGGGCGTTTAAGCTCAATGTATTTGTGTGAAGGAGATATGCTAAAATCACACATGCAACGTTCTTGTTATGTGTGCTTTCTGCAATGATGAGCTGAAGGAAATGAAAGTTTTCACATTATTGAAATTGAGAGGGATTGAAGCAATACCACAAACTGAATAAGTACTGATATTGCATCTATTTTTTCCCCTTTTTACTTGTTTCTTTCAATCAGCTAACATTATGGCTCATACTTTAGCCTGGAATTGTATAGGGTGATTCATCTGCAGATTAGTTATTTCCTTCCTGTTACTAGTCAGCAATCCACTCTTAAGTCCTTGTGTTCTTCTATCAAAACATACTTGGAACAGTGATATAAGTCATAATAAAAATGGTATGGTACTGAAATTCAAGAAATATTATTTCAGATGACAGTGGCATTTTCTTGGTCATAACTTGCAAGTCTAATGATGTCTTGTATGAAGCACTGTTGGAGAGCTACAATCAACCTGTCAGAGTACCTGGGATGAAAGCTTGAATGTCAAAGCATTGCACATAAATTATGCTTCAAATTTATGCTATTTAATGGAGACTCATTTTTGAAATGGATTCTCCGTTTATTGTTCTAAATATTCCACCAACCCCGCTGCACACTTTGTGCTGTTTGATTTGTGCAAACAAAGATGGACGATTTTAACCAAGCCAAGGATGAATTCAAAGGAACAGAATTATAGTTATTGTAGAATTATGGCATTCTTTGCTGAAGAAAATCTAATCCCTTTCCAAAGATGCAAAAGTAGAATTTTTTGAACTGGAATTAATATTGTCAAACGAAGAAACTAGAGCACTTTACTCGCTTTTTTATCTTGTTTTGGAATTATAAAAGTATGTTCAAAGTGCAAACTAAATGATTCAACTTCGTAAGAATATATTTTTGTGGAATATTTCTCATATAGGAATTATACAATTTATAGTTTTGTATTTCTTGTCAAATGCAATTTTAAATCGCACCATTTAATTGATAAAATTCTAAACTTAATTTATTCTCAAAAATTATCTGTATCCATGATGCATGAATTTTTTTAGCAAAAATTCAACCCATATTGGTGGGTTCTAGTCAAATTTATTTTAAACTTGTTACATCTGGCAGATGGCTAAACAAAAAGCCACTTTCAATTTAAATTTGTTTTATACTGGTTAGATTTAATTAGAGATCCACAATTTTAGTTGAGAAATGCATTGATCCATGTTTATTGACAATATCTTTATTTTTCTTTTATTTAAAAATAAAATTCAATTCCCAAAACTAAAATTAACCTTATAATTTCTAAAACTTAACCTTATAATTTCTTTGTTCAAAATTTTAGCATTGAAAGCAATATGGGTTGTTGGAATGTTAGTTCTATTCAGTGCACCTTGGAATGCAAAATGATGATAGTTCTATTCAGTGCACCTTGGAATGTTCCTGACCATCATGGTTAGAATGGGTTGTTGGAAAAAGTTCAGCAGGTATTGACTTGTTTCAATTTGATATATTTGCCAGACATACATATTGTGAGAATGATTGGGCTGCATTGGTTGGCAGGCCACTTTGGCAATTAGGTTTATACTTAATATATTTGAAGTATATTTTGTGTTGTCCGCACTTAGTGATGATAAGTGCATTTGCTTGTGTTCATCCTATTAAGCATTCTAATTTGCAAAGCATTATATATTTTCTGTATATATTAAAGACTCTGTTATGAACTTTGACCCATGATGTTAATAGAGGTAGTAGCATCATTGTGTTGCATTCCTTAAATTTTTAGATTTCCAGCTGCCAACTGATAAATATTGGTCACAGATACATGTTAAATTCATCATTTTTTATTATGCGTATTATCATTACGATACATGAGCTGATCATTAGAATCATACTCAGATCCCAGTTGTGATGGATTTTGTTCTGGCTGAGTTCCACAAAGCTTGCATTTACACTGTTCCAAAGCATCTGCAGCGTTCAGATGTAAGACTCTAGCTATTGTTTTTCTGACTGTAAATTATCTACTTTATATTACATTAGTGCTTAGATGATTATTTTTGATTTTAACTGTAGCCAAAACAGCCAATCTGTTTTCCAACTTTGATCAGCATTTTACTTATTTTATCTAAACAATGATTATGCTTTCTTTCAATATTCAAAAAGAAAAATTGTTTGATAAAACACATTTCTTAATCATAGCAGACTAGTTTTTTAGGTTATTTATGTAAACAATGATTTGATTTTGCTGCATTTACAGTTCAAAGTGTAAGCAATTGTCATGACTTGTAAGCTATTTTATCCTACCATGTATTCCAATCACAATATATAGATTTATTATGAAATTTATTTTCCAATAAAGCACAAGTTGATCAAGTGGCTTCACATTTTTTAGAGTGATCGCTCAAACAAGCCTAGGCATTTGCTTGCATTGATTAGCCTTCTCAAACGTCTTTGAAATCTGGATAGTAGTGTTCTTCTGTGGAGGAAACAAACTAGAGGTAGAGGATATTCCAAATATAATCTGGACAATTGCAATAGATTCATGGTTGCAGTGATGTTTATACTTTAGTCTTTTATTGCAGAAATGGCTTCATTTTTATATTTGTGACATTTTTCTAAGTATTGCTTATATTTCTTGTTTGACAAATTTTTGAAAGGTTTTTAATCAAAATCTCACACATTTCAGCCAGCATTGCAAACCAGAGATTACTTGAAAATGATTGGCTACCGTGAAGAAAATGGGAAGTTCGAAAGCTCTCAGAGTTACCTGAATCGTGTCAGGTCTTATATGAAATTGTATGCTGCAATAATTCAGGTCTATATTTCTTTCCCCTTCTCCTGAATGCTATTAAATAAATATCTCATTCAACAATGGCAAAATGCACAGTCAATAGTACTCTGTCAATTCAGATCATTATCTGACATTTTTTTTCCTCCAACCACAAGCATCTCTTAAAACCATAGCTGCCATCTTCCACAACGGAACTGGGAAAAAAATGTAAGAGTGAGGGGAAATACTATGGTTAGATGGACTTGTTCATCTAAGAAACAGGAAACGATGACAAAATATGAGCTAAAAGTGAAACAGGAGAAAGAAAATGGGGGATATCTGCTTGAAACTGGGCTTATGCATTTTCTTGCTGTTTCTAGAACTATTATAATTATAATTATTTATAGTTCTGCATGATTTCTAAAGTATCACTCCTTTTCATAGGGGAAGGGACGAGCGTGGTGCAACTGGGTAATTATATGGAATTTATTTTTAAAACATGCTTCTCAGGAAAGTAGACTAGAAAATTCATTTATGGTTAAATGTGCTTAATTATTGCCATAAATCATGCATATCAACAATGCAATGTCTTCTATCTTCTCTCTCTCATGAGCAGATTGCATCCTTAATTGCAATAATAAGTAAGAATGAAACAAAAATGTCAAAAGATAAAATCAAAAACAGTTTTATTTCTATATTATTTGGTATTTGCAGTTTTGAATGTTGATCCTGAATAGAGCAGAGTCGAGGAAATAGATTCATGTAGCCGACCCCATGTAGTTGGGAAAAGGCTTAGATGAGTTGAGTTGAGTTTTGAATGTTGATATGCCCAACATATTTGTTAAACATCAAAAGCATCTTTCCAACTGAACTTGGTCAAGATATAATGGAGGTATAGAGTGAAATATTGGTCAAGCTGCCACTGTCGTTCATATCATGTTCTGAGGCGTTCTGCATGTGCAAAATTATGGAGGTGTGCCTCACCATTTAATTTTGGTTAACGGACAGTTTTCTATGATTGTTTTTAATTCCAAGGATCCATCCTTGTTTTGAAGCATTTACTTTAGATGTCCATAATAAACTTTACCAATGTGCCAGTACCCAATACAAATGCCACTGTTGTGTTTCTTGGCAGACAGAGATTGAAGGTATCAGAAATCCTCATGGATTAAAAGAAGGATGGGCATGGCTTGCGATGTTCCTGAATGCACTTCCTACTAACGAATCCACCGCTTTTGCTTTGGAGTCCTTCCTAAAGGTTAATTTGGATTCTGGACACTTTCCCATATTCACTGCATACTTAGCTGGACTTTTCATAGCCAAATAACGTTTATGTCATCAGATGGCAGGCTTTGCACTATTTAGGAGATACAAATCTCAGTTTCGGAAGATACTGGATGTCATCTCGCGTAGCTTTTTGCCTGCATTGAAGAAACGAGATCAAAACAAGGGTGATAGTGCACAAAGACTTGAACAATATTTGGATGATAAAATGTACTTGCAGGAACCAGAAGGGTGGCGCCTTCAAACCTATTTGCTATCAAGAGAGTTGGCATGACCAACATCGGTCACTACTTGGGAGATGTTATTGATGTACGGGATAGATGTCACCTAAAGTAACCAGGTGAAGCGTAGCGCCTACAAACCTCAGAACTGTCATGATAGCATAAACAACAACAGACAATATTGTATTGGAAGATGTTGGCATTACAAATCTTGTTTTCTTCTCGAAAGCAATTTTTTGTCATGAAAAATGCTGGTATGACATCTGGCTCAGGTAATCCTGTCCAGGGCCTCTTCTCTATTCGTATTTGTTGCAGCTTGCATGCAAGGAATGGCGTTTTGCGTCTTCTACGTTACCTTCAATATAACAAGGCATGTTTTTAATTATTTAAGGCTGCCAAAAGCCTAAAGTAATGGCTTTCCTTGTCTTTTGATTTCCTTTCTTGTAGGGCTTGTTCTTTAAGGATAACAAAATTATCTAAGAATCTCCATTTCGCTCGATAAGTGGCGCTCAAGTAACACTCAGACGGGAAAAAAAAAATTTCATATTTATTTATATATTACAAAGTAATTTTGATATTCTTATCCATATTCTTTTGTATCATAACGTTTTCTTATATGTTGCTCAGATTTATTCATCTTTTTCATATTATCCTTTATACTATTAGGCTTATTTTGCATAATAATTATATCTATATTTTTGAAGCTTAATTTTTTTTATCAAATTATTCAGTTATAATTTTGGTGCATTAATCATATAAAAATTTTATATTTTAAATAAAAATAATTTTTATAGTTACTATTTACTTTTATAAAATATTGATGTTATTATAAGAAAATATTTTTATTTTAATTATAAAATATTTCATAAATGTTACATTCTTGAAATGTATCAAGAGTAAAAGGAAAGTAAAAGTTTCATCAGCAGTGATAGAAGGGGGAAAAAAAAGATCTTCTAAAATGAAAGAAAGAATCATGATCATAACGGAATATTTGAGAAGGAGAAAAAGAAAAGAGAGATATTTGTTATTTAATCGGTGATTAACAACTTAATATTCTCTTAGATTGGTAAGCTTTGTTTTTTTTTTTTTTCATAGGCAAATGATTGTGAATATAGTTTACCTATTTGATTTATTTTTATCGAAGTAAAAGGATATGGGTAAGTTAGTCTCATGCAGAAGGATGATAGGTTTATATGGATGATGGGGGCTTAAAACGTTCTTGATTAAACTTTACGTTTCTATTTCAAGCTTTCAAACTAGCTTGTCACTTTTTCTTTTTCTCTAAACAAGTGGTGTGGCTGGTGGCTGATGTTCAGCAATCTGATTTGTTTATCTATAAATATGCAAACAATTAGGACCGATGTGGAAGGAAGTCAAACGACTGTGCATATCCATCGCAGATGAATGACCACAGTTGGATTTAACCTGAAGTCAAGCGATTATTGCAGAAGGATCACCTTCTAAGGTTGTATTATACTATTAAAATCTATCAAGAGTTGCTCCCAATTCGGTCTAGGCTGCTGCTGTCAATTTTACAGGGGTACAGATTTGTGAGGGAAAGGAACAACAATTGCAAGAAGAATCCTTCTAAAATATTATGAATCACAGATCCAGCCATCAAATTTTACTTTTAAATAGATAGGAAGAGGGGGTGACCAAAAGATAATTTTAGGAGGTGACCAAAAGATAATTATAGGGATAGTACTCGGTCTGCAATAAAGAGCCACCGGGACTGTTCCTGTTGTAGTTAGAAAAAGGAATTCTTTCGCTTGAATCAAAGCCTGTTGTACTACCCAAGTGGGCCTGCAATATTTGTTCTCAAAGTAGGATTTTTTTGTGCACTGTGCGTAGTGCAAAACATGTGCACCATGCGTGATGATTGATTAACACGTGCATATAGTAAAAATATTTTCATCCTTTTCTGCCCTGTATGTACAGTCATGTGCAGGCCCGTCTGATGCACACGTGGATTAATCACCGTGTGCGCGATGCTCGTGTTCCTGCACAGTTTTTTTCTCAAAATAAAACTTATTTCCTCTCTTCCATATACACTATAGAGAGTAAGATAGGATAGTCTGGGCCATGCTTAGCAGTTGCTTGAGTAGTGGTCAAGAAGGCCAAAGCTTGTCCCACTCTTTGGAAATTTGAGGTAAGAAAGTGATTAAGGTGTGCCCACGCTAACCTGGAAGGTGACAGTAGAAGAAGAGATGATCACTGGATTTATCATAGGATGCACATCTTTTACAGACAGCTGGACAAAATGCTCTTCTCTGGGATAGAAAATAGGAAGTGGAAGCCAGGGTTTCCAAATGAAGAATTGAAAACCCCCTTGCGAGCTTTGATCTTCCAGATAAATCTTGCTGCCGAGAGTGAGTTCTCACCAGTACCGTGAACACCATATAACCTTCAATGGAATTCGTGAGCCGTAGTTAGTGCCTCAACAGGGAACCACCCACAACAGGTGTTTTTGGAATATCTTGCACGATAGAGTTTGGAAAAATCTGCTTCAACAAGTCATTGTTCCATTCCTGTTGTCCAATGGTAGCTTATCAACAGTTGACAAGGAAAAAGAGTTGGCATCAAAAATTAGACGTCTCGTACAGGTTGGCAGCTTTAATGAAAACCAAGGATGGTTGTCAATGGAAGCAGATTTCCTATCACTAATGGACCATTTGACTTGATGGGATAAAATAGTCGAAGTACAGATCTTCCTCCACATTACGGTGCATCCCATGGTGGTTTATAGGTACTCTTGGTATGCACTTCAAAGTGCCAAGATTGTCTACTTCTATCATTTGAATTAGGTAAACTACTATTGATATGGCTTAAACTAGACATCTTTAGAATAAGCAATTCTTTCATGGTGAATGGGCAATGCTCTTGATTTTCATTTGTGAGGCAACAATGGAGCAGGGCTTTGGATTTTCAACCTTGAGCTAACAATGAAGCAATGCTTTAGGCCTTCAACCATAGGGCAGCAATGGAGTCTTTAGCAATGAATGGAACAATAGGGCAATGCTCCAGGTCTTCAACAATACAACAATACTCGAGCAATACTTTAGATTTTCAATAATAAAGTAATGCTCCATGATCTTCTTTATTAAATTCATATTCATAAATATGACTTAGAATTCATATACGACCTATATATATATATAAATATACCACATATATATAAATATGACATATATGGTATAGTGATAAAAAAGAGTTAGAATCTTTGTTTCTTATAAAAAAGTGATTTAAAACCATGCTGAATGAAGAAAAAAGATTTATGCAGTCAATCCTAACTAGTTTTGAGCTTAAGGCTTTATTGTTGCTGTTGTTGCTGTTGAGTAATGTTCCAAAATATTCAATAACGAAGCAATGCTCTTATTCTTCAATAATGGAGCAATTCTCTGTATGGAGACTAGGCCTAGAAGCTCATTTTTTTAGAAATAGGTAGTGGGTTGGGTCTATGGAGGATAGGTTGCTATAGGCTTCTTCAGATTTTTAAAGCATTGCTCCATGTGGAGACTTGGCCTAGAAACTCATTTTTGTGGACTTGCATTGGGTTGGGTTTGTAGAGCATTGGTTGCTAAGGATGCTTGAAGGGTTGAGTTCATGGCTGATATGAACCCAGCGAGAAGATCTCACAAAACCCACGAATAAGAAGAATATTAAAAATACCAAAAAAACTCTAAATCATATTTGTGAGGAAAAAACCTAGCATAAGGAAGATGCCGCATTTGGGGATGGAAAAAACTGATTGATAAGTCAGTTTGAACGCCACAAGGATTTGCCCTTGATAAGTTCTAGTTCAATGAAGAACCAACAAAGTGAATAACCTCACCAAGATTTGATTTCTTAAAGATTATCCTCATTTTTACATATGACGCCTTTATATAGCGATAAAGAAAATCCTAAAGGCCTAAAACTAAACCCAAACAAATTGGTCCAAATAAACATAAGTTTCTAGAATGGGCTTAGTTAACTAAAACAGCTCAACAAGCAACTTAAAGAAATAAAAAGACCTGAACTAAGGAAACTAATACAATCCATTTGAAACATAAATTAAATTAACTAGGCTGCATGGTTTCTTGCCTTCTAATTCTGTGCCAAGTTGAACTTTGGCCCAAATATCATGAATAAGCCCATTGAGTGCTTCATTCCTCCTTTTAGCTCTAGCCCTTGTAATTGGACCTCCATTAATGTGTAAGGGATCATTAATGTGTGCTGGACCAGATTATTCCTTCCCTCCAACGTTTCTAACTTAATTCCCATCATTAGCTAAGTTGACAACATCTTGATTTCCATCATTCTTCCTTTCCTCAAAAGGATTCGTCCTCGAATCTTTATCACCTACATCAAAAGGAGAAAGATCAGAAACATTAAATGTAGTACTGACATTATACTCACCTCGTAAGTCAAGCTTGTAAGCATTATCATTAATTTGAGCAATGACTTGAAATGGTCCATCTCCTCAAGGATGCAACTTAGTATGCCGTTTTGCTGGAAATCTCTCTTTTCTCAGATGCACCCAAACCCAATCTCCAGGTTCAAAGATTACTTTCTTTCGTCCCTTGTTGGCTTGCTTAGCATATTGTTCAGTTCTCTTTCCAATTTGCAACAGAACTTTTTCATGCAAGTGCTTCACCAATTCTGCCTTTCGTTCACTATCTAGGTTAACTTGCTGATCAATAGGCAAAGGTAATAGATCCAATGGGGTTAACGGATTAAAGCCATACACCACTTCAAAAGGTAAAAAGTTAGTGGTAGAATGTATAGATCTATTATAAGCAAATTCAACATGAGGCAAACATTCCTCTCAATTTTTTAAATTCTTTTGTATGATAGCATGCAATAAAGTAGACAAGGTTTGATTAACTACCTCGGTTTGTCCATTGGTTTGTGGATGACAAGTTGTTGAAAACATAAGCTTAGTGCCTAGCTTACCCCATAATATCTTCCAAAAATAGCTAAGAAACTTTGTATCACGATCAGAAACAATGCTCCTTGGAACTCCATGTAGTCATACTATCTCTCTAAAGAACAATTCAGCAATCTAGTTAGCATCATCCATTTTCCTACAAGGAATGAAATGAGTCATTTTAGAAAATCTGTCCACAATGACAAAAACAGAATCCATACCCCTTTTAGACCTATGTAATCCTAAAACAAAGTCCATGAAAATATCTACCCAAGGTTCTTTAGGAATTGGTAAAGTTTTATACAATCCATGAGGTAAAAATTTAGATTTGGCATGTTTACAAGTAATGCATCTCTCACAATTCTTCTCTACATCTCTTTTCATGTGAGGCCAAAAAAAATGCTCAACTAAAACATCTAAAGTTTTCCTCGCTCCATAATGTCCCATTAGTCCCCCACCATGAGCTTCTCGGATTAATAATTCTCTAAATGAACAACTAGGCACACACAATCTATTTTCCCTAAAAAGGAATCCCTCATGCCTATAAAACTTTCCAAATGCAGCATGCTCACAAACTTCAAACACATTTACAAAATTAGGATCATTAGAATATAAATCTTTAATGTATTCAAATCCTAGCAACTTAGTGTTCAAAGTAGAAATCAAGGTGTACCTTCGAGATAAAGCATCTGCAACTACATTTTCCTTACCTTGTTTGTATTTGATCACATAAGGAAATGATTCAATGAACTCCACCCATTTTCAATAGCGCCTATTCAACTTACCTTGACCCTTTAAATGCTTTAAAGGTTCATGATCAGTGTGAATAACAAACTCTTTGGGCCACAAGTAATGCTGCCAAGTCTCTAAGGCTCTCACCAAGGCATACATCTCCTTGTCATAAGTTGAATAGTTCAAAGCTGGTCCACTTAGTTTCTCGCTAAAATAAGCAAGGGGTCAGCCTTCTTGCATTAGCACCGCTCCAATACCTATACATGAAGCATCATACTCAATTTTGAATGTTTTAGCAAAGTTAGGTAAAGCAAGTAAAGGTGTTGAAATCAACTTTTCCTTAATTAAGTTAAAAGCCAAATCTTGCTCACTACCCCACTTAAACCCAACATTCTTTTTAACAATTTCAGTCAAGGGTGCAGTTAAGTGTTGAAATCCTTAACAAACCTCCTACAGAAGCTAATCAACCCATGAAAGCTACGAACTTCAGTTATGGATTTTGGTGTGAGCCATTCTCGAATAGCCTTAACCTTCTCTTCATCAACCTCTATTCTGGTGCAGGCACCAGGATCAAGCAGAGGATTCTTAACCCTATGTGAATATCGATTAGTTATGATTCAAGTCTTGAGTTGGAAAATAAAGTTTAGTTTATTTTGAGTCTCGTCCAGTTCATTTTATTCTAAATTGAGTCCTATCCAGTTCAGTTTATTTTAATGTGAGTCCTGTAGTAAGTTCATCAACTTACAAGAGGAGACATTAGTATTGAAGCAGAAGATAAGGCCATCACAGTCAGACAGAGCAGCTGCTACATTCAAGTTGGTGCCACACCTATTTCAAGTAGCCCATATGCCACCTAGCAGAGCAAGCAACATTTCTGATCTGGATGATCATTTTCCTCATCTGGACGCCACAGATTTTATGCCGAATCCAGCTGCCGCTGATTACATCTAGAAGATCACCTTTCTCATCTGGACACTGCAGATTTCATGCCAAATTAAGCTGCCGCTGATTGCATCTTAAGAAGATCATCTGCCTCATCTGGACACCACATATTTCATGTCGAATCCAGCTGCCCCTGATTGCATCTAGAAGATCACCTTCCTCATCTGGATGCTGCAGATTTCATGTCAAATTTGATTAGGGTACCTTTTTTTTTCTTTTCTCTCTTTTCATATATGTATTTTCTTGGGCCCCAAGTCTCTTGCTCTATAAAAGAGACCCTCTTGTATGAATGATGTATCTTTTATTATTAATCAATCAATCCAAGTTTTGAGTTATTGTGACTTTTGTTAATTGGTTCTCTAGTGCTCTTGTTTTTCTTCTTCTGCGTGTGCCAACATCCCAAGTCTCCAGGAGAAACCCTGGCCGCCACCTTTATCTTCCAATAGTGGACAACCAAGAGCCCTTGGCCGGCCTCCCCTTTTTTTCTACTCCTTCCTTGTCTCTTTGCCTCTATTCTAAATTTTCTCTATTATTCTTTAACCCTTGTATGGTAATCTTGCAGATCCCTTAGAAACCATGAATCGAGGATTCAAGGTAATCGTCATCCAGGTCAGCGGATATTTGGCCGTAGATCCATGGGCTCAAGGCTTGATCATGTAGGGCGCATCCGCCAGGCAGAGCAACCCCTTCAACACTTTAATCTTTCCCCTCTTTCCAGGTATACCTTTCTAATCTACTAGTAATTTTATTCTAGGAGAGCAAGTCCTATCGGGGCTTCTTAGCCTCGGCGGTCCTTCTTTCTTATTTTTTAGGAACTGTTTTGCGTGCGGATTTACTATGAATTTTTCTGAATCCCTCTTAGGCTATTACTTTGGGAGAATAATCAACTGCAATTATTAATCATTAAAAAAATAAAAAAATTACTTGCATGCGAATCGATCCTGCATCAGTTTAGTATTAGAGCATAGTTAGGGCTTAATTTTAATTCATTATTATCAGTATATCATCTGTTAATTGAATTGTTTCTACCTGCATACACATCAAAAAATTACAAAATTTATTTTCTAGATTCATTATAATTTAAAGTATTTATTATTATTTTTTTTAGAATTTAATTCAATATGTGAAAAAAAAAATTCTAAGATTTATTGCTATTTACAGATTTTTGGATTAGGGTTTGTGTTTTACATGTCATTCATTTGCATTAAATTACTCTTAAGGGCTTTCATTAATGTCAGATAAGGGAGGGATTGAGATCGCTTCCTTGGCCCAAAACAACCACCCGTGCATTCCGATCCCAAGCCTCTAATCTAAAACTGAGTAGCAACTTAATTGACATTTGCCCTAGAGGGCTAAGGACACCAACAGTCGGTTTAGTGTACTGGAGGAGACTAGTACAAATCAATCTGGTGTGTGCTCTAAAATTGGTGTCTAGAAGGAAGGTCAAATGTCAAATGACTTAAGCGGAGTGTTGGGGTTATTCTAATTAGGCACATGCAATTTGCGAGACGAGCCTCCCCCCTTCCACCTGTCCCAACTGGCCAATTGAAGAGTTACTGTTAGATTAGCTTGCATTAAGCCAAATCCTTTACTCTAGATGACTAGGTCTAGCATACCGTAGTCCAAGTCAATCTGAGTCTTGTATGCTTGATTGTGCTTGCATGTGCACTAGATCAGGAGCATCTTTTCGCCCGTCACCACCTTCATTACAGGCTGAACCCATGGCTAATCAAAGCATTGATGATCACTTAAGGATCATCACTGAACAACTAGCCCAAATGAACCAAGACATCAAGCAATCTGAGGCTAGATTAGGGTCCAGGTTCGATCAAGTCGAAACTAGGTTGGGCATCCTAGAAGAAGCCCGTGAGCCCCACACTGAGTCTGATCATGAGACCCCACCTCATCCTAGGAGAGCCCAACAGCTGACCTCTACATAAGGCCAAACCCTAGGAGACCACTTCGACCTGATCCAGTCCTAGATGTCCTCCCTAGGAGACCCAATCATGAGGCAGTAGACCAAGAAGAAAGAGCCCTTAGAAGTGTCAGACTTGAAGCACCTACTTTCGATGGCTCTATGGACCCTAAGGACTACCTAGATTGGGAGGAAGGGATGGACCAGTACTTTGACTGGTACGACATGTCTAGAGAGCGTAAGTTTAAGTTTGCCAAGCTCAAGTTAGTACGACAGGATAGGTTATACTGGGCCACTTTAGAGCAAAGGCAATTATTAGAGGGAAGAGACCCCATAGTCACTTGGCACGCCATGAAGGCTAGACTTAGGTCCAATTATGTCCCCACATCGTATGAACAGAGCCTATTGGACCAGTGGCAGGGATTAATTAGGGTAGTAAAACTATGAATGGATACATTGCTACATTACAAGAGTATACCATGAGGTGTAATATCATTCAGTCTGAGGAAGTCACCCTATCCAATTTAGGTATGGCCTGAGAGCAGATATTCAAAGAGAACTTTACCTAAGAAGGGTACACGATTTAGAAGAAGCTTACCAAGTTGTTAGGGATTATGAACATTTTTAGAGAGGGCCACCCTATCGTAGATTAGAGGCTACCAAGAGCCCTAGCCCATATCCAGGATCTAGCCAGGCCTATCCTAGTCGTCCCAGACTACCCAGTACTCAACCCCTGCCAGACTTTCCCAAGTCGACCCAACACTAGCGACCCAGTACAAGCCAAACTGAGTTGAGTCGACCCCAGAATAGTACCCTATACCCCAGAGAGAGGATAAGGGCAAATATGTAGAGGTCCAAAGAAATTCCAACCCCCAGATCAAATGCTTTAATGCAACAAACTGGGACATATGATCAGCCAGTGCCCAGTCAGATCCCTTCATATAGATGAGTTACCTGAGACTGAATCCGAGTCCCTAGTTGAGCCTGAGGGAGAGGTCTATGAGGCTGATACCCATTTGATAGATGAGTACGATGGAAAGGAGGAAACATTTGAGTCTGAAGATCTACTACGAGTGGTTAGATGTATCTTGACCCAGACTCAAACTAAGGACCAGGAAGATTGGCGTAGGACTAACATCCTACAGACTTTTATTAAGATAGGGGATAAGGTGCTCAAGATCATAGTGGATAGCGGGAGTTGTGTCAATGCCATCTCTACCAATACAGTTTAGTCATTAGGATTGACCACAGTTTCCCATCCTAGTCCCTATAAGGTATCGTGGGTAGATTCCACCTCTATTCCAATCAAGTCCAGATGCCAAATACTAATCAAATTGCAAAATTATGAGGAAAAGGTCTGGTGTGATGTAATTCCTATGGGTGTTAGTATATTATATTCGGTCGATCTTGGCTTTACGATCACGATGCCACCTTGTTTGGTCGATCCAACATATGCTCTTTTAAACACAATGGGAACAAGTATGTGATACATCCAACTTCACCTAGGGACCCAATCAAGAAAGGATCTAGCAACCTTAAGGATAGCAAGCCAAGAGTTAATCTGATTAAAGCTAAGGAATTAGAAAAGGATATCACTGAGGGTAATCCTGTTTGGATTTTGACCACTAAAGAGATCTATGAATCGTCCAAAAGAACAACCCCCAAAAGTAATTGAGATCCTAGAGGAGTTTAAGGATGTCTTCCCTAAAGAATTGTCTGATCAGTTACCACCCCTGAGAAACATCCAACATGCCATTGACCTGATCTTGGGATCCACCCTCCCAAACCTTCCCCATTATAGGATGAACCCCACTGAGCTTCAATAACTACAAATACAAGTGGAGAATTACTTAGGAAAGGTTTCATTAGGGAGAGATTAAGTCCTTGTGCAATTCCTACACTATTAACCCCTAAGAAGGATGGTACCTGAGAATGTGCATGGACAGTAGGGCCATCAACAAAATCACTATCAAGTATAGGTTTCCTATCCAGACTAGATGATATTGGACATGATGGCGGGTGCCACTATCTTTTCCAAAATAGACCTTAAGAGTGGCTACCATTAGGTTAGAATTAGACTAGGGGATGAGTGGAAGACTGCATTTAAGGCTAGAGATGGTTGTTTGAGTGGGTCGTGATGCCTTTTGGGCTGTCAAACGCACCTAGCACATTCATGAAATCATGACCCAGGTCCTGAAAGAGTACACGAAAAATTCTTAGTGGTCTATTTTGATGATATATTAATTTATAGCAAGACCAAAGAGGACCATCTTAACCATCTCAGATTAATCTGTTAGACCCTTAGAGAGAATAGCCTATATGCAAACCTTAAGAAGTGTGATTTCATGACGCATAGGGTTATCTTTCTAGGTTTTGTGGTAACCCCAGAAGATGTTTCAGCAGATCCTGAAAAGGTTAGGTCGGTCATAGAGTGGCCGGTACCCATGAACGTCCACGATGTCCGCAGCTTCCATGGCCTAGCAACCTTTTACAGGAGATTCATTAGGGGATTTAGCACCATCGTCGCACCCATCACTGATTGTATTCGAAAGGGTAATTTTGAGTGGACTAAGTCAGCTAATAAGGCCTTCTTAGAGCTTAAGAATAGGATGATTCATGCACCCATACTTAGACTTCCAGACTTTTCTAAGGTGTTTGAGGTTGCGTGCGACGCGTCGGGAGTAGGCATAGGTGGAGTGTTAAGCCAAGAAAATCACCCCATAGCTTTCTTTAGTGAAAAACTAAATGAAGCTAAACTTAGATATTCCACCTATGATAAGGAATTCTATGCGGTAGTACAAGCCCTTAAGTATTGGAGACATTACTTACTACTGCAGGAGTTTGTCTTATTTTCTGATCATGAGGCACTCCGATTTCTGAACTCCCAAAAAAAGCTAAATTCTAGGCATGACAAATGGGTTGAATACATTTAGGCATACATTTTTGTCCTGAAATACCGTGCCAGTATAGAAAATAAGGTAGCAGACGCCCTAAGCCGTAAGTCTTTGTTGTTGAGTACTGTTAGCACCGAAGTTATAGGATTCGACTGGATAAAAGATGAGTATGAGACCTGTCATGACTTTGGTGAAATTTATAAGATCCTTCAGCTAGGGCCATCCAGTACCAGTGGAGATTATACCATCCAGGATGGTTACCTTTTTAGGGCAATAGACTTTGTATCCCTAGGACGTCACTTAGAGAATTCCTAGTCTGGGAAATGCATGCTGGGGGATTAGCTGGTCATTTTAGAAGAGATGACTATTCTAGCGACAGAGGATCAATTTTACTGGCTAGGATTAAAAAGGCTCGTTGCCCTGATAATAGCCCGATGTCGAACTTGTGCCATTGCAAAACAGCAGAAGCAAACACCGATCTATATACTCCTTTGCCAGTGCCTGATTGTCCTTGGTAAGACCTCAGTATGGACTTCATTCTAGGATTACCTAAAGCCCAAAAAAAGCATGACTCTATCTTTGTAGTGGTCGATAGGTTCTCTAAGATGGCTTTTATCCCTTGTTTGCAAACCTTTGACGCGTCTAGGGTAGTCCGACTTTTCTTAAACAGCGTGGTCAAGCTCCATGGCCTACCTATGACCATTGTTTCTAATAGGGATGTTAGGTTTACCAACTACTTTTGAAAAACGCTATGGCATCTGTTAGGGACCAAACTTAATTTTTCCAAGCCTTTCACCCCAAATGGATGGGCAAACTGAAGTGGTGAACCGTAGTCTAGGAAACCTTCTTAGGTGCCTTGTAGGCAAACACTTAGGGACGTGGAATTTAGTACTGCCTTGTGCAGAGTTTGCCTACAATAGCTCAGTGAACAGGTCCACGGGCAAGAGTTCATTTGAGATAGTCCATGGGTACAAGCCTAATCGTCACTTGATCTAATTCCTTTACTCCTCCACACACGAGTCTCAGAGTCCGCACAAGCATTTGCACAGCATATCAAAGACTTACATAAGACATTAGCCAGAAAATAAATCTAAGTAATGAAACTTATAAAAGACTGGCTAACTCCCGATGAAGAGCCAAAGAGTTTGGTGTAGGGGATTATGTCATGGTTAGGCTTAGGCCTGAACGGTTCCCACCAGGTACCGTTAAGAAACTTCATGCTCATGGAACTGGTCCCTTTAAAATAATAGAGAAGGTAGGACCTAATTCCTATGTGCTAGATCTGCCCTCGGATTGGGGCATTAGCTCTACCTTCAATATTGCAGACCTAGTAGAATATAGGGAACTGGCAGCGATTCCTAGTGAGTACTTTGGACCTAACCCTCCTTTCATGAGCGAACCTACCCAAGAGTATCCACCATCAATTTTACCTGAGCGAGGAGAGTGGATCGAGCATATCCTAGACGATCAAGCCATTACGACTCGGAACCACGGTTATCAACGCTACCTGGTTCGATGGCAGGATCGCTCCGAATCTGACGATTCATGGATTACTCGAGAGGACTTGCAACACCTCGACCCAGACCAATTAGAGAGATACCACAGCCAGAATGACCCATACTCGACGGGATCGAGTTCTTCCCACCCCGGGAGAATTGGTGCGGGCACCAGGATCAAGTAGAGGATTCTTAACCCTCTTTGGATATCTGATTAGTTATGATTCAAGTCTTGAGTTGGAAAATAAAGTTTAGTTTATTTTGAGTCCCGTCCAGTTCATTTTATTCTAAATTGAGTACTATCCAGTTCAGTTTATTTTAATGTGAGTTCTGTAGTAAGTTCATCAGCTTATAAGAGGAGACATCAGTATTGGAGCAGAAGATAAGGCCATCACAGTCAGACAAAGTAGCTGCTAAATTCAAGTTGGTGCCACACCTATTTCAAGCAGCCCATAACCACCTAGCAGAGCAAGCAACCTTTCCGATCTGGACAATCATTTTCCTCATATGGACACCATAGATTTCATGCCGAATTCAGCTGCCATTGATTGCATCTAGAAGATCACCTTCCTCATCTGGACGTTACAGATTTAATGCTAAATTAAGCTGCCGCTGATTGCATCTCAAGAAGATCACATGCCTCATCTGGATGCCACAGATTTCATGTCGAATCCAGCTGTCACTGATTGCATCTAGAAGATCACCTTCCTCATCTGGATGCTGCAGATTTTATGCCAAATTTGATTAGGGCACCTTTTTTTTCTTTTTCTCTATCCATATCTGTATTTTCTTGGGCCCCAAGTCTCTTGCTCTATAAAAGAAACCCTCTTATATGAATGATGTATCTTTTATTATTAATCAATCAATCCAAGTTTTGAGTTATTATGACTTTTGTTAATTGGTTATCTCGTACTCTTGTTTTCCTCCTCCTGCGCGTGCCAACATCCCAAGTCTCCTGGAGAAACCCTGGCCATCACCTTTGTCTTCCAATAGTGGATGACCAAGAGCCCTTGGCCGGCCTCCCCTTTTTCTACTCCTTCCTTGTCTCTTTGCCTCTATTCTAAATTTTCTCTATTATTCTTTAACCCTTGTATGGTGATCTTGCATATCCCTCAGTAGCCACGAATCCAGGATTCAAGGTAATCATCATCCAGGTCAGCGGATACTTGGCCGCAGATCCGTGGGCTTAAGGCTTGATCATTTAGGGTGCATCCGCTAGGCAGAGCAATCCCTTCAATACTTTGATCTTCCCCCTCTTACCAGGTACACCCTTCTAATCTACTAGTAACTTTATTGTAGGAGAGCAAGCCCTACCGGGGCTTCTTAGCCTCGGCGGTCCTTCTTCTTTATTTTTTAGGAACTGTTTCGCGTGCGGATTTACTGTGAATTTTTCTGAATCCCTCTTAGGCTATTACTTTGGGAGAATAATCAATTGCAATTATTAATCATTAAAAAAAAATTACTTGCATGCGAATCGGTCCTGCATCATATTCCCTTAGCACTAATAACATAGCCAAGAAATACAATCTGACTAGTGCAAAAAGAACATTTCTTATGGTTAGCATACAACTTCTCAATATCGCAAAACACTTAGAACTTTTTGTAAATGATCATGATGCTCATCTAAGCTTTTTCTATAAATAAGAATATCATCAAAATACACAACAACAAACTTTCCAATAAAAGCACCATGATTCATTAGTCTCATGAATGTACTATGGGCATTAGTTAACCCAAAAGGCATAACTAACCATTCATACAAACCATGCTTAGTCTTGAAAGCTGTTTCCACTCATCATCCTCACGCATGTGAATTTGATGTAACCGGACTTTAAATCAATTTTAGAGAAAATGCAAGAACCATGCAATTCATCTAACATATCGTCTAACCTAGGAATGGGATGCCTATACTTTACCGTAATCTTGTTAATAGCTCTGCAATCAACACACATCCTTCAACTCCCATCATTTTTTGGCACAAGTAAAACGGGAACTACACAAGGGCTCATACTCTCTCTAACATACCCCCTTTTTAACAAGTCTTCAACTTGCCTTTGAAGCTCTCTTGTTTCATCGGGGCTACTTCTATATGCTGGCCGATTAGGAATGGATGCTTCTGGAATGAAATCAATTTGATGCTCTATTCTCCTTAATGGTGGTAAGCCATCGGAAATCTCATCAGGAAAGACATCTTTAAATTCCTGCAAAAGAGACTTAACAACACTAGGCAAAGTAGGGTTGAGATAGTTAACATTGAAATAAGCATCTTTGTACAAAAGTACAATCATTGGCTGCTTGGAATAGAAAGCTCACATAACCTCACTTTCTTTTGCATAAAAACTACCTTTTGTTTTCTCTTGCTTTTGACACTCTTCTTTTCTTTCTCGCTTTTATTATTTTTTTCACTCTTCTTATTCTCACTTTTTCTTTTCTCATACTCATTTTTCATCTTTATTTGTTCTTCATACACTTGTCTAGGAGTCAATGGTACAAGAGTTACAGGTTTGCCATGCATCACAAAAGAATACTTATTTTTAAACCTTCATTGCCATGTGCACGATGTCATCAAGCTCCACATAATGCTGCAACTCAACTACATTTGCGATTTCAGGATTCAAACCTCTCAAAAATTATGCCATGGTTACTTCCCTGTCCTCCTCTACATTAGCACGAATCATGGCAATCTCCATTTCTTTATGGTACTCTTCCACGCTCTTAGACCCTGAGTTAGACCTTGCAACTGCTGGTGCAATTCTTGATAATAATGAGATGGAACGAACCTCTTCCTTATGACAGATTTCATCTCATCCCATGTATCAATAGGTCTCTCACAATTTCTTTTTCTATTCAAAACAAGATGATCCCACCAAATAATAGCATAATCAACAAACTCCACAGCAGCAAGTTTCACCTTTTTCTCTTCAGAATATTTATGGCAATCAAACACCAATTCCACTTTCTTTTCCCACTCCAAGTATGCTTCTAAATTACTTCTTCCATTAAATGAAGGAATCTTCATTTTAATACTTCCTAAGTTTCTATCAACATTTTCTAGCATTCTTCCTCTTTGAACACCTCTAGCAACTCTAGGATGACCAAATCTGTTATTGGATGCTCGATCATCAGATTCATCATTATCCTCATCCTCATCATCATACTCATCATAATTATATTGTCTCAGATGCCTCTGAACATTGGAAACTTCAACAACTCTATTTCTTCTCAAATCAGCAATGGCAGCATCTTGCCTCTCCATTCTATCTAATATTTGTCCAAATCTGATTTCCAAATGTTCAAAGTGTTGTCTCATGACACGTTGTTCTAGGGTCTCTCTCGCCCTTCCTTTTTCACCACTTGAGGCCATTATAATAACCTGCTGAAAATTCATAAAGAGAAAGCTTTTAGGCTTTTAACTATAACGTAATCACTCATGCCTTTTACCACTCGATTCACTTAAGTCAATTCTTTAAAGAACTAAGAAACTTAAATCAGAACTAACTTGTAACAACCAAACTAACTTGAAACAACCAATGTAACGTGTAATAACTTACTCAAGGAATCCAAAGGAAGATTTCAATGAAATAATACCAAATTTTCAAATTTTTTTGAAGATATCAGATGATATCAGATTTTGAATGAAATAATACCAAATTTTTAAATTTTAAAGATATCAAAAGATAACAGATTTTGAATGAAATAATACCAGATTTTTTTGAATTGAACTTGAATTGGCAAACGAAATGATCACAACTTCTAAATATGAAGGAAGATTTGGTATCTCTTTAGGCATGAAATGACTAGAACAAGAAATTCAAACGAAAGAAATCAACAAAGCAACTCGATTTGTCCTTATTTACTTAGAAAAATAAGCCTCGTTAACTTTTCTTCTTCTTCTTTTTTTTTAAATATCCTTTTCTTTCCTTTTTCTATTTTATCTTTTCTAAAACTTTTTCTTTTTTTAAACCTTTATAACAATGAGGCAAATCAAAGCTTGATAGGATATAAAAAATTAATAATATTTTAGCAATAAAGAAGAACAGACAAAAAGAAGATGAACAACAATGAAAAATAAACAATCACAAAGAAGATGAACAGACACAATGATAAGAAGATGAACGGACACAATGAAAATAAACACATCAAATAGAAGATTCAAGCAAACACAGCAACGAAATGAATAATAGCACAAAACAGCCAAACCGATTTAGATTTAATCGTGGCTCTGATACCAACCTGATGTGAACCCAGTGAGAAGAGCTCACAAAACCCACGAATAAGAAGAATATCAAAAACACCAGAAAAACTCTAAATCAGATTTGTGAGGAAAAAACCTGGTATAAGGAAGATGCCACAATTGGGGATGAAAAAAACCGATTGATAAGTCAGTTTGAACGCCACAAGAATTTGCCCTTGATAAGTTCTAGTTCAATGAAGAACCAACAAAGTGAATAATCTCACCAAGATCTGATTTCTTAAAGATTATCTTCGTTTTTACATATGACACCTTTATATAGTGATAAAGAAAACCCTAAAGGCCTAAAACTAAATCCAAACAAATTGGTCCAAATAAACATAAGTTTCTGGAATGGGCTTAGTTAACTAAAACAGCCCAACAAGCAACTTAAATAAACAAAAAGACCTGAACTAAGAAAACTAATATAGTCCATTTGAAACATAAATTAAATTAACTAGGCTGCATGGTTTCTTCCCTTCTAATTCTGTGCCAAGTTGAACTTTGGCCCAAATATCATGAATCAGCCCATTGAGCGCTTCATTCCTTCTTTTAGCTCTAGCCCTTGTAATTGGACCTCCATTAATGTGTAAGGGATCATCAATGTGTGCTGGACTAGATTGCTCCTTCCCTCCAACGTTTTTAACTTGATTCCCATCATTAGCTAAGTTGACAACATCTTGATTCCCATCAATGGCTGCCTATTTGTTAGGGCACAAGTTGCTACAAGTTGAGTTCAAGGCTCTCATTTGACTTCAACTTGGAAGGTGTCACAAGGATCTTTGCTTAACTCCATGGGGGAGCAAAAGATTACTCCTTCCTTAATAGGCTAGTGGAGACAAAGGCTCCTTCTTATCACCTACCTAGGTTTCAGGGTTTTGTGGGCGCCATGGCAATGGATTTCATGGCTTGCTGAGGATGAGAAGAACTTCACCTTAATGAGGAAAGGCTAAACATTGTCGACCTCCGTACTATCCTCTACTTTGATAGAACTACTTTGGTTTGGGATAATACGTAGTGTAGGAACATATTTCTTTAATGTTTTTATGGCATCTTATCAGTGACTTTTTTTAGGAGATCTGGGGTTCAAATTTTTAGTGGGTGCAAACCTCTACTATTAATTACTTTCATCTTATGGGTGGGGATACTTTTAATTAAGAGAACATAGTCCTTAACCTCAATTGGGCAAGAGCACAAGGCTCAGCTTTTAATAGTATAAAGCTCAAAGTTATTTGAAGAAGTTAGGTTTTAACTTTTGATAAATTAACGCTTTAGGTTTTTGATAAAGCAAGACTCCAATTTTTGATGAAAAATATCTCTAGAGTTTTTGATAGGGCAAAGCTCTAGAGTTTTTGATGGAGCAAGACTCTAGATCTTTGATGGAGCAAGACTCTAGGTCTTTGATGGAGCAAGGTTTCGATTTTTGATCGCGCAGGGCTGCAAGGCTTTAATGGAGCAGGACTACTCTAAGACTTTAGTAGAGCAGGATGAAGCAATGCTTCATTATTTTAATCGAATAAGGCTTAAATTCTTTGATAGAGTATGGCTTTAAAACTTTGGTAGAGCAAAGCTCTAATTCTTTGATGGAACAGGGCTCTAAGACTTTGGTGGAGTAAGGCTTCAAGACTTGGTGGAGCAATGCTTTAGATCTTTCTTGGAGTAGGGTTTCAAGACTTTGATGAACTAAGGCTTCAAAATTTTTGATGGGATAAGGTTCCAAGTTTTTGATGGAGCATGACTTCAATTTTTTATAAAGTAGGGCTTCAACTTTCAATGGAGTGGGATTCTAAGATTTTGATAGAGCAGGCTCAAAGACTTTGCTAGAGCAGAACTCTAACGTTTTAGTAAAGCAGAGCTTCAAATTTTTATGGAGTAGAACTCTCAAACCTTTAATTGAGCAGAGCTCGAAGTGTTTGATGGAGCAAGCTCCAATTTTTTATGAAATTGACCTAATTGGTGTTGATCGAGCATATTGATAGAGCTTGAATGTTGGTCTTGACTTAATTATTAAAATTTTAACCTAGTTGTGGTTGGGTCCTGACAATCAAAGTCGGCCATTGTTGCATTTGCCTCTCAATTAAATACAATCGATAGATTTGATCTACTATGCAGTCAAACGAGCCAAATGCCCAAATTAGAGTATTAGATTAAATTCAATCGCCCGATTTCATATCCTAATTGGCACTTTTGTTACAATTTAAATATCATAACTTTTAGGCAAGTGCCCAAGTTAATCCATCCTATAAGTGATGAGTCCTTTATCACTACAGCTTGTCGATGATATAAAGTGGTAACTAAAATTGTCTGAAAGTGATATTAGGAATTTCATGGATGGATTTTAAGATTGAAGCATGAAAGATTCATGCTGCCATGCAATAGCAGCAAGGAATATGTAAGACAATGCTGTTGACTTCATGGAGGGCTCAAAAGGAGAGAACAAGGAGCTTTAATGGGCCTCTAGGTTCAGAATTAAGTTTAGCACAAGGCCCTAAAAGTGTTTGCATGGAGCGTGAAGGATGGACACAAGGTTTTAGTGAAGAAAAGTTTTTAGTTGGAGTGGGGCAGAGTTTTAGGGTGATTGGTGGTCTCCTCCTTCTCTTTCAGCATGACAAGAGGTCAAATAAGAGTCTTAAAACTCCTTGGCAGCCAGCTGAATCATAGGTGAGTGCGATTTTGCATGGAAATGTTGAGGACGCATGCTAGAGCGCGTGCTATTACATGCACTGAATCTTTGGGCGATTTCTGAGGCGTCGAGGCATGCATTATGGGGCCTCATGGTGCCATCTAAGGACTCCTAACTCTTTAGGGAATGGCTGGAGGAGAGGCTTGGCGATGCAAGAGAGGGCGTGCTCTATGGGAAATGCACGCACAAAATGCGTTAGCACGTGTGTGGGTGGTGCGACCGAGAAATTCAAGAACTATGGAGGGTGTGGGCTGGGAGATGTCCTTGTTTTGGAGGAGGAGAGTCCTGATCAGCTAATTAACATTTGGTTACTAGCTAGAAAACTTGGCTAAGGGCATTGGAAATGCCTTCTTGGAGCTAGACACGTAAAAGTCCCGTTTGGACACACGTTGCTGAATTTTGCGCTCTTTGGTGACATTTCTTATGAAGTCCAACTCCATTGGGTCTCGGGGAATGTCTTTGCCAACTGGAGGAGGTCTAGCAACGAGTGGAAGAGCTAGAGATTAGGTCAGAGAGGGTGGTCACGAACACAAGAAAGGCGCAGTAGAGTGCTAGATGTGCAAGCTGGGTGTGATATATATGCTTTTGATCTCTTTCCAGCCATTCCCAATTCCTTCTTGGGTGTCTCAGATGTAGTTTGGTTCGTTAGTTACTGAAGGTTGGTTCGTTAGGTTTCAAAACGAGAATCCTAAGCCAGTAAGGGCTTTGGATGCGTGAGGACTCCTCTTTCACACAGTGGGCCACTGTTGCTGGATTCTCAGCCACATAAGCCATTCTAGCTGAGGATTCTTCTTCATTTCGTGTGTCTTGGGAGTCGCTCATTAGCAGGGGATTCCTCGACTGGCGTTTGTACGTAGAATGGCTAAATTAAAGGGCATTGGAAATGTCCAAGGGAGTTGGACGCATGACTGTTCGCAAGGTAGCGCACAATGGTGTTTTTCACTTTCATCCAGTAATGAGCCGTATATAGGGGCAGAGTTGGGCATGACCCGGCACGGCCGGCACGAACCGGGCCGTGTCAGACACTGCCTGGCTAGGGCATCGGGCCATGCCGCTCATGGCTTGGCATAGTTCGATATGAACTGGACCGTGCCTGCTATAGTACCGTGTCGTGCCAAGAACGATCCATTAAACTATGCCGTGTCGGGCTTGAAAAGTTCGGCATGCAGATCAAGCCTGGCATGGCCCAAGCCTGGGCCATGCTGGCCCAGCTATGCCAGGCATGACACAGCACGCGTGCCAGTGTTGGGCCTGGTGTGGTGCTATCAAGGCTCAGGGGGGCTAACTTGTATTGGGCTAGGTTTGAGTCCAAGGGTTGAGATTAAATCAAGTCACGGGTGTACACGGGCTTGGGGATTAGTTTAATCTCATTGAGCTAGTCCATAGGAGTTTTTGGCTGAGTCTGGGCCTGGCCCACTTCGTGAATGTATTTAAATTCTAGGTTCTAGGGTTTGAAGAAACAGAGAACAAATTCTTTTCTCCCAAGATAATTTTTCCTCTCTCTATCTTCTTCCATCAACAGAGGCTCCCCAAAATGAAGCTCTGTGGACGAAACTGTGCGAGATGATCCCAAGGGGAGGCGTCTTGGTTCCATGGTTCGTTGACCCACGTCTTGGTTCCATGGCTTCGTGGGATTGCAAGAACGCTTGGGCGTTCTCTTCGTGGGACATGAAAGTTATGTGGGAAGTCCATGTACGAAATTAATTACAGCAAAGAAAAAAATCAAGAATAGGAATAGATTTATTTATTAAAATAAATTGTTAGGAATAAAGAGAGCCACGGAGTTTTGACCAGGATCAAGAAGTTCAAGAAGAAACGTAAACCAAGATCAAGAAGTTCAAAAACAAACGTTTTACTGCTGCACCAACCTGATCATTGGCAACAAAAGGATAAAAGCCTAAGGTTACTACTCCAGCGAGGTTGATCCCATTGCTGTTCATTAGGACTAAACCCCAACAAGTGGTATCAGAGCCTAGTTCAGAAACAAGAAGAAGTTGTTTGGAGATCTTAAAGCTTGGCTCAGGAATAAGAATAAGTTGTTTGGAGATCTTAAAGCTTGGTTCAGAAACAAGAATAAGTTGTTTGAAGATCTTCAAGGGTTGAAACAATTTCAACAAGGTCCATCAATGTACTTCTTAATTTTCTAAAATTTATTTTTGTGCTATTTTTGTTTTGGTTGAAATATCGCCATGGGTAATAGCATAAAAATAGATTTTGAAAAGTTTGATGGGAAGGGAAGTTCTCCATGTGGAAAGTCCGAGTATAGGACCTTCTTGTGCAGCAAGGTTTAGATTTGGCTTTGGAGGAAAGGCCATATGGGATGACAGATAAACAATGGATGTCGTTGGAGAAAAAGGCATGTTCAATGATCAGGGGATGTTTGGCGGATTCAATCTTTTATTCAGTGTTAAAGGAGAAGACCCCAAAGGGATTCTAGTCGAAGTTTCAAGCCCTCTATATGGGGAAGAATATGTGCAACAAGTTAATGTTGAAGAAGCGCCTCTACAGCCTTCGGATGTCAGACGGTGGAGATGTGCTGGGCCACATCCAGGTGTTCGACCAGGTGAGCAATGAATTACTGAATGTCGGGGTCAAGATGGAGGAGGAAGATAAGGCACTTTTGCTATTGTGTTCGCTGCCCATATCATATGACTCATTGGTCACGATGCTACTCTACGGGAAGGAGACATTAATTGTTTTATGAAGATATTGTCTCGATACTTCGGACGAATGAGCAGAGGGAGAATATGACCAAGGAAGCTGTTCTCCAGGAGGGTCTATCATTTGGGGAAAGGTCAGGCAGAGGCAGGGACAAGAGCAAGCCTAGAGGATGATTACAGTCCAGGAAGGCTAAGTGCTACAAGTGTGATGAGGTAGTACATTTTAAAAAGGACTATCCTAAGTGAAAAAAGGGAGACAAGGGCGGATCTGAGTCTGTGAGTACAGTTACAGGACAGGAGGTGGAGGATGATCTTTTGGTGGTATCAGATAGTCATAGTCACAGTACAGAGATGTGGATCTTGGATTCAACTTGTTCTCATCAATACACTCCCAACCGAATGTGGTTCAGTACTTACACAGAGGTTAATGAAGGGTGTGTGACTCTTGGAGATGATCACCCTTGCAAGGTAGAAGGGATTGGCACAGTGATGGTGAGGTTGTTTGATGGTATGGTGCGTACTCTTACCAGCGTGAAGCATGTCCCAGAACTCAAGAAGAATCTGGTGTCACTGGGGTACCTGGAGCAGACAGGATACAGCTTCAGCAGTCATGCCAGGAGTGGAGTTCTGAACATCTTCAATGAAGCTATGGTAGTGATGAGAGGGAGAAGGCTGGAGAACAACCTTTACAAGTTGGAGGGCTCTGTGGTGACAAGGAAATCTGAGGTAGTAGCTATAGAACAGGATCCTCGGGATGTGTACAAGATGTGGCATTACCGCTTAGGCCACATGGGAGACAGAGGGATGAAAGAACTGAGCAAGAGAGGACTACTTCCGAACCTGAGTGGTGGATTCATGGAGATCTATGAGACATGTCAGATGGAAAAGCAGAGGAGTGTGCAGTTCTTGGTCAGCACAGCTAGGAGTGCAGAACCCCTAGAATTAGTATACATGGATGTTTGGGGACCAGCCCCGGTTTCTGCAAGGAATGGGGCCAGATACTTCTTTACATTGATAGATGATTTTTCAGGAAAGCAGTGGATCTACTTCATGAAGGAGAAATCAGAGGTCTTCACCAAGTTCAAAATCTGAAATGCTGAGGTGGAGAGGGAGCAGGGTAGGAGTGTGAAGTGTCTGAGGTCAAACAGTGGCGGGGAATATACCAGCAGGGAGTTCCAGAGATTTCGTGAGGAGTGGGGCATCAAAAGTCACTTTTCGGTGATGGAAACTTCTCAACAGAAAGGGGTGGCTGAGAGAATGAACAGAACACTGTTGAAAAAAATAAGGTGCTTGAGGCTGCAGGCAGGGCTTCCAAAGATGTTTTGGGTTGACGTAGTAGGTGCAGCTAGCTACTTGGTCAATCGGTCACCGCACAGCAAGTTGGATGGAGGCAATCCAGAGGAGATATGGTCTAGAGGGAAGATAAGCCTGGACCATCTAAGGGTGTTTGGATGCATGACATATGTGCATGTTGGTGCTAGGGAGCGGAGTAAGTTGGATGCCAGGTCTAAGAAAATGGTGTTCCTAGGCTACCCGCATGGAATCAAGGCGTATTGGTTGTGGGATCCCTTGGAGAAGAAGGTTTTCATCAGCAGAGATGTGACCTTCGATGAGAGCTCGATTCTTTAGAGCAGAGATGGTACAGATGCACAGCAGGGACTACATAAGGTGAAACATGGTAACACTAGTCAGATGACCTCCTACATAGTCGTGCTATTTGCTAGTGGACCAAGAGGATTTGAGATTCAGGTGGAGAGGACTAGCAGAGGGGTCAGAAGCCAGGAAGTTCAGCAGGATGCAGCTGAGCAGAGGACTCAGGAGGATGTAGCTGGGCAGGGGACTGATACTGGGATCGCACTGCACAGGCTCAGGAGAAATGTGTGACCACCAGTTTGATACGACTTCGAGGATTTGGTGTCATATGCCCTGTGACATCGAATGGAGACCCTTATACCTATGAGGAGGCTGTGGAAAGCCAGGATAGCCAGGCAAAGATAGGTGGGTCCAGGCTATGGCAGAAGAGATGCAGTCTCTCTATAGAACTAGCACGTGGTAGATGGTCCAATTACCAAAAAGAAAGAAACTCATTGATTGCAAAAGGGTTTATCAGCGTAAGAAAGGGTCTTCAAAGCTAGGAAGTATCAAGTACAAGATAGGATTAGTGGCCAGATGATACTTTCGGAAGGAAAGCTTCGACTACAGAGAGCAGGTGGAAGAAGGTGGAGTGGAGCTGGTGAAGGTACATAACAAGAAGAACCCAGCAATGCATTGACCAAGGTTCTTTCACGGGACAGCTTTCGTAGGGATTGCAGCTGATGGACACGGCGGACGTGCTGAGGCCTTGAAAGCACCAAGGTAGAGATTGTTGGGCCTGGTGTGGTGCTATCAAGGCCCAGGGGGGCTAACTTGTATTGGGCTAGGTTTGAGTCCAAAGGTTGAGATTAAATCAAGTCACGGGTGTACACGGCCTTAGGGATTAGTTTAATCTCATTGGGTTAGTCCATGAGAGTTTTTGGTTGAGTATGGGCCTGGCCCACTTCGTAGATGTATTTAAACTTTAGGTTCTAGGATTTGAAGGAACAGAGAACAAATTTTTTTCTCTCAAGATAATTTTTTCTCTCTATATATTCTTCCATCAATGAAGGCTCCCCGAAACCATCCCAGGTGGAGGTGTCTTGGTTCCACGGTTTGTTGACCCACGTCTTGGTTCCATGGCTTCGTGGGATTGCAAGAACGCTGGGGCATTCTCTTTGTGGGACGTGAAAGTTATGTGGGAAGTCCACGTACGGTGAAGACATAGAGGAATTAATTGGGAATTAATTCCGAAGACGAAGAGTCTATTCATGGGAGGAATTACAAATTAATTCCAGCATGAGAGGAATTAATTTCAGCAAAGAAGAAAATCAAGAATAGAAATAGATTTATTTATTAAAATAAATCTTTAGGAATAAAGGGGGCTATGGAGTTTTGAACCAGGATCAAGAAGTTCAAGAACAAATGTGAACCAGGATCAAGAAGTTCAAGAACAAACGTTTTACCGCACCAACCTGATCATTGGTAACAAAAGGATAAAAGGATAAAAGCCCAAGGTTACTACTCCAGTGAGGTTGATCACATTGCTATTCATCAGGACTAAACCCCAACACGGTCCACAAGCCATGAACCTCCTGCCAGGGGGTTCATGGCGTTGGCATTCCGGTCTTCCAAAGAGATCGGTGAAGGGGGAGGCGGCGGCGGGGGAGGGGCTCGCAGGCCTTGGAGATGAGCTTGGAGAGAAGGAGGGGGTCGGCGGTGGGGCAAGAGGCGGCGTGGCGATAGGACATGAAGGTGGAGAGGAGGGCGACGACGGATAGGACATGAAGGTGGAGAGGAGGGCGACGACGGCGGGGCGGGCGCACGAATGGGCGACGGAGGTTACCATGGTGGTGATGCTGAAGCGAGAGTCATGGCCGAGGGGGAGAGGATGGTGAGCGAGGACGAGCTTGAGCTCCGATGGTAGGCCGAGCTTGGTGGGGTCGAGGGTTTTGTATCCAGCTAGATCACGCTCGATTTGGTGGAGACGACGCTCGGAGGCCTCAATCTCGCGAAGGATGATGGCGCAGCGGAAACGGGCGGTGCCGTCACCGATCTTAAGGGATACGGAGCCCATGTGGGCGGAGGAGAGGCAAGGCGAGCACGGGACGGCAATGGGGCCTCGATCTCACTGAGGATGATGGCGCGGCGGAAATGGATGGTGCCGTCACCGATCTTGAGGGAGACGGAGCCTATGGGGGGGGGGGAGAGGATAGGTGAGCATGGGGCGATAATGGGGCCTGGGGGCGAAGATAAGCGAGTGAAGGAGAGGGCCGTGCCGGGCAGCTAGAGGTGGTCCGCGGGCCGTGCCAGATGGCACTTTTTTTTAACCGGGCCATGCCAAGCATGGTCAGATTTCTTGGCCGGCCCGATGGGCTTGGGCAGTACCATGCCAAGCATGGCTAGTGCCCACCTCTATTAATAGGGGTGCCTTAAAAGAGTTTTAATGCATCAAGGCACTGCTTACATGGTTGAGGAGGCGTTTTAGATTAGGAAATCAGTCAGATAAGTAGCTGAAGGCATGGGATTCGTTGAAGATGTGATGTAATGCGTCGAAGGTACTGGCGCCTAGCTAATTTGTAGTGCAAAGGGTGCTCAACTTTTGAGTAGTTTCCCACAGCATGGGACAATGTGTGGGCTTCCATCATGATTGCATGCCTACTTCTTTAGGAGCATCAAGAGAGATTCTTATTGTATGGGATATATGTAGTTCGGTGTGGCTTTGAGAAGGTTAACGCGATGGGATAGCTACCTGTGGATGCGCTTCATCTGGGCGTTCCTTCTTGATGAAGGCACTTCACTTGGCATCTGTGAGGAGTGGGACTCCATTCAGATGACTGATTCGAACACATTTGACTCAGTCTAGGCTAAACCTCATTCAATATATAGTGTACGTAATCAGGTTGGATATATATATTCAAGAGCCAAGCAAATCATTATACCAAAATAATGTGGTGCAGCCGAAGTGGGGAATCCGGGGTTACGTTGCAACCAAAGTTTTAACTCTAGCTCGAACCAATTTACATTACATCCAATTCAGATCGAACTTGATTGAGCATAGGCTGTGATTAGTCCAGCTCATGAAGACCAGTTGGCTAGCTAAACCATTCCACTAATCTTAACCCAAATCTATGAGGATTAATTGCATCATATGATTGAAATAGAATGTTGGGTTCAATCTAGTTTATTAAATTTGAAATCTAGTCGAGCTAAATGACCGAGAGCAAGAATATTAAGCCTGTCACGATCGATTGACTCCAATTAGCAACTAATTGCTAGTGATTTAATCAGATGACTGAGCGATACAGTTGGACCTAAGCCATTGGGCTTAATTAGTGGCTCTACATTAGGAGTCAAGCCGAATGATTAAACCGAGATGATTTTGAATTTTTATTCACTTACTGTAAACAATTGAGCTTATGGCTCAGATAGCGTGTAGAATTTGACCTGGCTCACGGAATCTTATTTGAGCACTGATTATCGCAACATTATTTCCAGCACTCTACCATGCATAATGTACGTTGTCCATATTTCAAGTATTTTCTAATGAAACTCAAATATATCCCTAGCTTTATGAAATGATAAATCTGTAGCAATTCTCATGCTGTGAAGTCGATCCTAGTCCTTATTCGTACATATGATGCTTCAAGCTCTCTTTGCAAGCCTGTGAATTCTTGTTGAAGTAGAAGAAATCAAGTAATTCAATATAGTCATCTTATATTTCACCACACATCCATGATCAATATGTTCACATTTCTTAATATTTATTTCAATGAAATCGTCGATTCATGCAATTAATCTGGACCATCCATATTCCTCAAATAGTAAATCTATCTTGAACATCTACAGATTTTTATAGAAATTAATTTACACTATTAATTAATTAGAACATCCTCGTTTATATATGGTGCTGAACCACACATATCTTATGCATGGACTTATTATAATGCTCGCTAACTAACCAGTTGTAAAAGCATATCATCATTTTGCACTAATGGTATTAAAGTAATCAATTGTGGTGTATGGGTTTAAACCTTCTTGTTATTTAAAGTCCACACATTAGTATTGTTGGGGGGTAAAATCATCATTGCATTAATATCCGTGCGAGACGGCTAAGGCTAACCTCCTCCCTTTGTCTCTTCCGGGCTTCCGTAGCTCGGCCCCTCCGGGCTTCCGTAGCTCGGCTCTTTCGGGCTTCCGTAGCTCGGCCCCTCCGGGCTCCCGTAGCTCGGCTCTTCCGGGCTTCCGTAGCTCGGCCCCTTCGGGCTCCCGTAGCTCGGCCCCTCCGGGCTCCCGTAGCTCGGCCCCTCCGGGCTTCCGTAGCTCGGCTCCTCAGGGCTTCCGTAGCTCGGCCCCTCCGGGCTTCCGTAGCTTGGCTTCTTCGAGCGATCCACAACCTAACATCTACCTCCGCGGAACCTGACGCGGGAGAGCCCGAGCCTACCAGAACGGCATCCTAGAAAAGAAATCATGTCGGGACGTGGCCTAAAGCCTATCATAACCACCCCAAGCCTACTCAACCAGATCTCGAGACATCAAGGAGCTCTCCCAGCC
This sequence comes from Calamus simplicifolius, assembly GCA_900491605.1. Lineage (NCBI taxonomy): Eukaryota > Viridiplantae > Streptophyta > Magnoliopsida > Arecales > Arecaceae > Calamus > Calamus simplicifolius. The sequence continues at coordinate 77,015 of UESW01002350.1, read as the reverse complement.
GTCGATACCAGAACAAACGGGATATGGATTCTAACGGCCCCACAACGGCCTGATTCTGCCCACCTCCATATCTTAACAACCTCCGAACCTTCCAGAAGACGCTCAAGACCCAGGTGACAGTCTATAAATATCATAATCGCAGATTCCCTTAGGTACGCAACTCTGTACGCACACTTGCGCGCTTACACCCCCACTCTTACTCTCCTGCTCTCGCCGGTAGCTCGTCGGCGCTCCTGCCCTCTGGAGCCTCCGATTGGCCGCCCCCGGAGAGGTCTCCCGGAGAGATCCACCTCCCCACTGTCTGGTTGATCGCCGATTTCTTCTCCACTGACTTGAGCGTCGGAGGGTCTTCCGCGGAGGACCACCCCCAGCGTCCCTCCGCGTGTGGACTTCTTTTGCAGGTCCGCCCCCCCTCTTCCTGGAGATCGACCGCGCCTGAGTCGGAGGACGGATTTCAGCGGCAACAGATTGGCGCTAGAGGAAGGGCCTCAAGTCCCATTAAAACTTGAAGAAAGGAGACAAGGATCTAGATCCGGAGAAGAACCTCTCCAATGGCCAACCGGAGAAGAGCAGCCTCTGAAGCCCAAGATCAGGTCGCTTCTCAGAGGCCTGATCCGACTGGCGCTGCAGCGCCGCAACCTCCACCGGTCGAAACCCCGTCGCCGCCTGCCATCCCGGTGACTCAAGACCAGTTCGCTACACTGGTCCAACAGGTCCAGGCCCTTACCCACCTGGTACAAGAGCGCCTTGTAGCTCCTCCTGCTTCGCATCCTCAGAAAGAAACGGCGATTTCTTCTTCGCCGGCGACCTCCTCCTCTGATCCGCATGGGTCGGCGGATCCCCCACATCGCCCCAGGGGGGACAAACCAGCCCCGCGAGCCGGTTATGATAGAGATCCTCCCAGATCTCGGCGAGCCCGCTCCCTCTCCCCGGCGACATCCCACCATGATTCCACGCCATCCTTGCGATTCTCCCGCCCAGCTCCTCCTCTAACCGGCGAAGACGAGATCCGCCGTCAGATCCAGGAGATGCGTCAGGAGCTGGACGCCGCCAAGCAGACCCATCTGCCCCAGCCCAAGGCGGAGCAGGGCATCCCTTTCTCTAAGGGAATCATGGAGGAAGTGATTCCCTCCCACGTCAAACTGCCAGCCGTCGAGCCCTATCACGGCTCCACTGATCCGGACGACCATCTCAGTAGCTTCCGGTCAATAATGATGTTCCACGGAGCATCTGATGCGGTCCTCTGCCGAGCCTTCCCATCCACCCTCAGAGGATCCGCCCGAACCTGGTTCAACGCCTTGAAACCGGGTTCCATTGATTCATTCGACGAGCTGAGCCACCTTTTTATGGCCAGTTCGTCAGCAGCCGCCGCCATCGACGAAGATCCGACTCCCTCTCCGAAGTTAAGCAGAGAGAGGGGGAGTCCTTGAGGAATTACCTTGGCCGTTTCAACAAGGCCATGTTAGAGGTGGACCACCTTAATCATGAGGTGGCTATGTCCGCCCTGGCGGGGGGAGTTTCGAAGGAGAGCGACTTCTATTTGGCAATGGAGGTCAGCTACCCCCCATGTCTATCTGATATGATGGCCCTTGCGGACAAGTACGCTAGGGTCGAGGAGTCGCGGAGAGTGGCCCGCGCTGAGCAAGTGAAGAAGAAACAAGAGCCCAAAGTCCCCGACAGACACCGTCCCGTCCGTCGACCAAGTCCGCCTCGCCGCCAAAGAGTCCCTCCACTGCCGCCAAGGAATCGCTCCCGGAGTCCTCCCAGGCGATTCGATCGCTATACTCCTCTGACTGTGCCCCGGGCGCAGATCCTCATGGAGATAGAGCGTCAACTTCCCCGGCCGGTACCTCTCCGAGGGAACCCGACTCGAAGAGATCCCGCCAAATACTGCCGCTACCATAGGGAGCACGGTCATGACACTGAAGAATGTTGGCAGCTGAAGAATGAAATAGAGAGGTTGATTCGGCGGGGACGGCTAGATCAGTTTAGGAGGGCACCCGAGCCGCAGCAGCAAGGAGGTGACCGCCAGCCCGAGCTCCCACAACTTCCTCCTCCACCCAATCCGCCCGTGGTCGGTCGTATTAATATGATTGAAGAGGCCGGCGGATCGAGCCCCAGAGGCGGCAGAGATGGATCAGTGCCAAAGAAGGCACGGACGGGCGAGCTCTCCTTCTCCGACGACGATCTCCTGGGAGTACAACTCCCCCACGATGACGCATTAGTTGTATCCCTTAATTTGAACAATTATGATGTAAGCCGAATCCTTGTTGATAGTGGAAGCTCGGTAAACGTTTTGTACCTCGGTGTGTTTACCAGGATGAAACTGCTCATGGAAAATCTTCGAGCCGTGGATTCCGCCTTGATGGGATTCACCGGCGACGTCATCGTCCCGGAAGGAATCGTCACCCTGACGGTCCGCGCGGGAACCTGGCCCCTTGTAGCCATTGTTCAGACCGATTTTCTGGTGACCGACCTCAGGTCCCCATATAACGCCATATTCGGCAGGCCTGGTTTAATGTCTCTCAAGGCAGTGGTCTCCATCCCGCATCTGTCTATGAAGTTCCCTACCGAGCAAGGAGTTGGCGTGGTTCGGGGAAGTCAAGCCATGGCTCGGCAATGTTTCGTTACGAGCCTCCAGTCTAGGATGCCCGAAGTTGACGGGTTAGACGCTCGCGAGGACTTCGCCGAACAGCGGGGAGAACCGGTAGAGGAATTGGAGGAAGTACCATTGGACGAAGCTCGGCCCGACCGAACCACAAGGATCGGGTCGCTACTCAAAGGAGAGTCTCGGCACAGGTTGATCAGGTTCCTCCAAAGCAATGCCGACATCTTCGCCTGGACCGCCTCCGACATGCCGGGAATCGACCCCGAGGTCCTCGTCCACCATCTCAATGTGGACGAGAGGCACAGGCCTGTTAAGCAGAAGAAAAGAAGCTTCGCCCCAGAGCGGCAAAAGGCCATTGAAGAAGAGGTCGACAAACTCATAAAGGCCAACTTCGTCCGAGAGGTGAATTACCCGAACTGGCTGTCAAATGTCGTCATGGTGAAAAAGTCGAACGGCAAATGGAGGATCTGCATCGACTTCACCGACCTCAACAAAGCCTGCCCAAAGGACAGCTTCCCCCTCCCTCGGATCGATCAGCTCGTGGACGCCACCTCAGGCCACCAAATGCTGTCATTCATGGACGCCTATTCCGGCTACAATCAGATCCGAATGGCCCCTGAAGATGAAGAAAAGACCGCCTTCATAACCGATCGAGGTACCTACTGTTACCGAGTTATGCCTTTCGGTCTTAAGAATGCAGGGGCGACCTACCAGCGGCTGGTCAACAAGGTGTTCAAGGAGCAAATCGGCCGGAACATGGAGGTGTATGTGGACGACATGCTGGTTAAAAGCAAGGAGGCGTCACAGCATGTCGAGGACCTCTCGGAGAGCTTTGCAACGTTGCGCAAATATGGGATGAAACTCAACCCGACCAAGTGCGCCTTCGGCGTCAACTCGGGGAAGTTCCTCGGCTTCATGGTCTCCCAGCGAGGTATCGAAGCTAACCCCCAGAAGATTCAAGCTCTCCAACAAATGGCGCCCCCAGCATCAGTTAAAGAGGTCCAGCGCCTAACCGGGAGGATAGCGGCCCTTAACCGCTTTGTGGCGCGGTCGGCCGAGAGATGCCTCCCCTTCTTCAAAACTCTCCGATCGGCCAAAAACTTCCAGTGGACTCCCGAGTGCCAGAAATCATTTCAAGAACTCAAGAAGTACCTCGGCTCGCCTCCGCTTCTCAGTAGTCCGACCCCAGGAGAGACCCTATTCTTGTACCTGGCTGTTTCGGAGAGCGCGGTTTGTTCGGTGCTAGTCAAAGAAGAAGGCAAGATCCAGAAGCCGATCTACTATGTGAGCAGGCTGCTCCGCGATGCGGAGACGAGGTACAGCAGGATTGAAAAGATGGTGTTGGCCTTGATCACCTCGGTTCGAAAGCTGCGGCCGTACTTTCAAGCACATGCTGTAACGGTCCTGACTGACCAACCTATCAGGGCGGTGTCCATCGTCCGGAAACATCGGGGAGAATGACCAAATGGGCCGTCGAGCTAAGCGAGCATGACATACATTTTCAGCCCCGCCCAGCCATCAAAGCTCAAGTACTGGCCGACTTCCTCCTCGAGTGTACCATCCCGGAGGACGGTTCTACCCCAGACTCTCTGGAAGAGCCAAAGTCTGGAGCCCGGTGGCTCCTCCACGTCGACGGGTCGTCCAATGCCCATCACTCCGGCGCAGGTCTAGTTCTCACTAGTCCTGAGGGGATGACCTTCGAGTATGGCGTCCGATTCTCCTTCCCGGCTTCCAACAACGAAGCCGAGTACGAAGCTCTGTTAGCTGGTCTCCGGATCGCCCGCAATCTGAAGGTGGAAAAGCTCAACGCCTTCACCGACTCTCAGCTGGTAGCCGGCCATGTTCGGGGAGAGTTCGAAGCTCGGGAACCAAATATGATTCGATATCTCCAGGAGGTGCGTAACTTGCTTCCCCATTTTTTCGAATTTGAAATTATTCAGATTCCCAGATCCGAGAACGCCCGTGCCGACCTACTCTCCCGTCTGGCAACCACGGAGACAATGGATGCCGAGCAAAAATTCCACCTGGAGACTCTGGAAAAGCCGAGCATCGCGGAAGCCGACCGCGTGATGCAAGTTGAGGCCGAACCATCCTGGTTCGACCCTATCCTCAAATATCTCAAAGAAGGATCGCTTCCGTCCGACCGAAGAGAGGCTAGGAAGCTGAAGCTGCAGGCCATCCACTACGTGTTGATTGACAACCAACTGTATAAGCGGTCATTTTCCATGCCGCTGCTTAGGTGCCTCCGCCCATCAGAAGCGGACTACGCTCTGCGCGAGGTACATGAAGGGATTTGCGGCAACCATCTGGGGAGCCGGTCCCTCTGCCATAAAGTGCTGCGACAAGGCTATTACTGGCCGACCATGCAGAAAGACGCGGACGATCTGGTCCGCGCCTGCGACCCCTGCCAAAGACATTCAAACATCCAAAGGCTCCCTTCCGCCGAGCTCGTTTCTATATCCTCCGCTTGGCCCTTTGCCAAATGGGGGATGGACATCCTCGGCCCATTCCCGCTTGCAACAGGGCAGCGGAAATTCTTATTTGTCGCCATCGACTACTTCACCAAATGGGTCGAAGCAGAAGCGGTCGCACAAATTACCGAGGCACGGGCCCGAGACTTTGTGTGGAGGTCCATCATCTGCCGATTCGGCCTCCCCCATACTATAATCACCGATAACGGCAAGCAGTTCGATAACTCCAAATTTCGCCAGTTCTGCGAGGAGCACAGGATCCGTCATCACCTCACTTCGGTCGGGCACCCACAAGCCAACGGGGCGGCCGAGGTGACCAACAGAACCCTCCTCCAGGGAATTAAAGCTCGTCTCTCCAGAGCCCAAGGCAGGTGGGCAGATGAACTACACCATGTCTTATGGGCCTACCGCACAACCCCAAGAGCCCCAACAGGCGAGACCCCTTTCAGAATGGCTTTCGGTACAGAGGCCGTTATCCCTGTGGAAGTCGGCCTCCCATCATTGCGGGTGGAGAGCTACTCAGAGGAAACTAGCAACGAACAACTCCGCACCAACCTCGACCTGATAGAGGAAATCAGAGAGAAGGCCCGGATCAGAACGGCTGCCTATCAACAAAGGGTGGCCCGTTACCACGCCTCCAGAGTTAAGGAAAGACCTTCCTGCCCGGCGACCTTGTCCTCCGGAAAGCCTCTGTTTCCAAACCGCTGGAGCAAGGAAAGCTGGCGCCAAACTGGGAGGGCCCGTACCAGGTAGCGGAGATTATTGGACCAGGAACCTACAAGCTGCAGGATCTGAACGGGAAGTTCATTCCCGGACTTGGAACGCGGACAACCTTCGCAATATTATCAATAGGGTATGTCCTCCCTGAATTCACCCTCGCATGCCTCGCTATGCATTCCTGCTTATCTGCTTCCTCAAAACCTGTAGCGTGAATCATTATGCACTATATTGCTATAAATCGCAAGAAGAAACAGATACTGCTTACCAATCCTCGGCATACCGAGCTCTCTGATTGAACAGGAATCTCCGAACCTTGGCAGGGCCAAGTAAAATATTTCTCCGAACCTCGGCAGGGCCGAGCAACAAATCTCCGAACCTTGGCAGGGCCAAGTAAAATATTTCTCCGAACCTCGGCAGGGCCGAGCAACAAATCTCCGAACCTTGGCAGGGCCAAGTAAAATATTCTCCGAACCTCGGCAGGGCCGAGCAACAAATCTCCGAACCTTGGCAGGGCCAAGTAAAATATTTCTCCGAACCTCGGCAGGGCCGAGCAACAAATCTCCGAACCTTGGCAGGGCCAAGTAAAAAGAAAGGGCCGAGCAACAAATCCGAACCTTGGCAGGGCCTCCGAACCTCGGCAGGGCCGAGGAACCTTCAACAAATCTCCGAACCTTGGCAGGGCCAAGTAAAATATTTCTCCGAACCTCGGCAGGGCCGAGCAACAAATCTCCGAACCTTGGCAGGGCCAAGTAAAATATTCTCCGAACCTCGGCAGGGCCGAGCAACAAATCTCCGAACCTTGGCAGGGCCAAGTAAAATATTTCTCCGAACCTCGGCAGGGCCGAGCAACAAATCTCCGAACCTTGGCAGGGCCAAGTAAAATATTTCTCCGAACCTCGGCAGGGCCGAGCAACAAATCTCCGAACCTTGGCAGGGCCAAGTAAAATATTTCTCCGAACCTCGGCAGGGCCGAGCAACAAATCTCCGAACCTTGGCAGGGCCAAGTAAAATATTTCTCCGAACCTCGGCAGGGCCGAGCAACAAATCTCCGAACCTTGGCAGGGCCAAGTAAAAAAACCTTTCTCCGAACCTTGGCAGGGCCAGGGCCGAGCAACAAATCTCCGAACCTTGGCAGGGCCAAGTAAAATATTTCTCCGAACCTCGGCAGGGCCGAGCAACAAATCTCCGAACCTTGGCAGGGCCAACAAATCTCCGAACCTTGGCAGGGCCAAGTAAAATATTTCTCCGAACCTCGGCAGGGCCGAGCAACAAATCTCCGAACCTTGGCAGGGCCAAGTAAAATATTTCTCCGAACCTCGGCAGGGCCGAGCAACTCTCGAACCTTGGCAGGGCCAAGGAACCTTGAGGAACCTTGGCAGGCCAAGTAAAATATTTCTCCGAACCTCGGCAGGGCCGAGCAACAAATCTCCGAACCTTGGCAGGGCCAAGTAAAATATTCTCCGAACCTCGGCAGGCCGAGCAACAAATCTCCGAACCTTGGCAGGGCCAAGTAAAATATTTCTCCGAACCTCGGCAGGGCCGAGCAACAAATCTCCGAACCTTGGCAGGGCCAAGTAAAATATTCTCCGAACCTCGGCAGGGCCGAGCAACGAATCCTCCGAGCCATGGCAAGGCCAGGTAAAAGTCATTCGGGCTAAAACCCCAGCGAAAAAGCCTAAGCATACGGGCCTCGACCAAAGCCGAACGGCCCCCAAATAGTCCCCGAAGGACTTCGTCCGGTTTAAAAACGAGCACGTTAAACAAAAACCATCGACGCGCAAGAAGAAGCCACCATTGGCAAACCCCCTCTCGAGGCCATCGAGCCCCACGTAGTCGGCCAAAGGCCCCAGGCAGAGCTAGGAGATTTCCCTCTCTGCTACTGAAAACCTTTGGGTGACCCCCCTATAACCGTCGTTCAAAATATCTACGTTAATGCGCAGGACAATGGGGCCACGCCGACACCCTAGCCTGTCAAGCGCATCAGGGCAATCGTTCTCAAAGAGAAAAAGATTCCTAAAAACGGATCCATTTTTCATTAAAAAGAAGGGTTACAACAAGACAGGAAACATAGAAAGAAAAACAAAAGCAAGAACAAGAAGAGAGGCCCTGGAGTCAGTCGCCCCCAGAGGCCAGCAACTCCTCCAAGCGCCCGTCAGGTCAGCCACCTGCTGACGAAGGACACGATTTCCTCCTCTTGCCGGTCCATTACCGGCGTAGGGCCTCCGCCTCCCTGACCGTCACGTCCATATACTCTTGGCAACCCTCGCGAGTTGCTGATTGCTCGCGAAGGCCGACGCTAGGCTCAGCCCGTCGACAGTGACGGAGACGCGCCCTCTCCGAACGGACCGCCGAGCGAGGAATGCAGCTCGCCTGACGATCGCCCGGGATAGGCCATTTTTCTGAACTCAAACCGAGGGATGGCCAGGAACCGGTCCCCCTCGGTCATATTTATACCCGCCAGGCAGGTATCTCGATCGGCCGCACCGCGACACCGACCCATAAGAACTTGCCACGTGTCGCCATTTTAATGCATGAGGAATCCGAAGAGTCACGCCCTATCCCGAGTAAGATCGGAAAGCGCGAGCAGTTGTTCGGGAGTCCCCAAGCAAACATTTTCCGATCTGTCGGCCCCCGCAATAAATGCATTCGGCGCTTCCCCGAGCCTCTTAATGCTGGCCTCTTTTTCGGGAAACGCAGAAGTCTGGCATTCGGCCAATAACCTGTCCCTCGGGAAGAGTGGCGCCACCAATAAAGCGTGAAGATATACCGCCCGTTCCGCTCTGACGCCCCTTATCAAGCGCCACGTGGACCTAACGATGTGGCCCGCCGTGACAACTAAGTCGCTCCCTTGAGCCTGGGTCTCCGAACCTCGGCAGGGCCGAACTACAAAATTCTTCGAACCTCGGCAGGGCCGAGCTACAAAATTCTCCAAACCTTGGCAGGGCCAAGTAAAATGTTCTCCGAAACTCGACTAACCCGAGTGACTGGTTCCCTGAACCATAATAGGAAGGGGGGTACGAATTCCCTGAACTTCGGCCAAGGCCGATCCACGATAAACCGAGCCCCAGTAAAGCGAAGCACAAAAACACCAGGTTTCCGACCAGAACAAGGAGCATGTTTCGCCGAATGATCTATGAACCGCCACACACGAACCTCGATTAGTTTGGACGGCGTGAGATCCTCGTCTAGGGACGAGCGGGACGCCTTTGTACCCCACAAACAACAATGACTACAAGTTCGGCACAAGAAAAGATAGAGATCAAAAAATAGAACATAACTCTCTTTATTGCCGATTAAGATCAGTTACAAATGCCTCACGGGCGTTACAAGAACATTGAAATGCATAAAATAAAGGCAACTGCTCCAAAGCAGACCTAGGCGACTGTGATGTTCCAACATCCGGATCAACAAATCAAGCAAACCACGAAACGGCCAGTCCGTCTGGACGGATGATAAAGCTGACCCTCCACGGCCCCGGATGAATTAAAAGATCCAAAAGGAGGCATGGCCCGTGGATGCAAAAGGAGGCATAGCCCGTGGATGCTGATTCTGAGGATTCGAACAACCCAGCCCGCTCCCCTAGGAGGGGGTGCTGGATCGCAGGCCGCCGTCCAGACGAGAGAACCGGGGACTATCCGACCCCAGTTGCTCCCATATTTTCCCTCCCATGGCAAGGATTCCCCTCAGAGAAGGGACGGGAACCCAAGCCAGCGAAATAGGGAGAGTCTGTGCGTGCTACGGGGGTGTCGATACGCTTCCTACCGTAAGCCCCCGTAACGAACCACAGAGATCGCACCGGAAGCACAAATGTGTGCTCTCCGTACGATCTCCGCGCCCCCCTTGTGCGCTCTCCATATGATCTCCGAGGCTCATCCCCTAAGGATGAGCCATTCTTCCAGCTGCTCCCGGTCGCCCCAGCTATCCGGCGGCAAGGAGCCTATGAAAGGAAGGCCTGATCCTCCACTTGCAACAACAGAGAAATGAGCATAATGAAAGCTCTGACGAGAAAGAAACTTTGGGGATAACCAGATGAGACCCCCTTTTTTCCCTTTTTATAGGCAGAAAAGACCGGGATGAGCTATCAGAGCTGAAAGTCCCGAGATTCAAACACCTGGCCCGCGCCTCCACGTGGCCCCTCAGGATGAACGCAGCACCCCACTGCGCGCCAAGCCCACGCCTTAGTTGTGACGTGTACGGAGATCACTTCCTGATCCCGAATCACGGTCATTAAATGCAGGAAATCGTCCACTGACGCTTCGAAAACTGGCGGATTCAGAATATCGTCCTTCGAAAGTGATGTCCCCCAATGGTGAGCGATTGCGTGTGCGACGAAGTGATCCACATGGGAAAAGAGCACCTTCCGTAAAGCTCTGATGCAGCTTTATGCCCCCCACTATGCCGTATTATCCATTCCGATGAAATAAAAACCGAATCACCTGCAGAACAGCAGGACGATTGACAGAATGACAGAAAGCGCAAAGGCCTTTTTGCCTGTCGGCCCCAGCCGACCTATTTTGGTCCGTCGGCCCCAGCCGACATATTTTGGTCCGTCGGCCCCAGCCGATCTATTTTGATCCGTCGACCCCAGCCGACCTGTTTTGCCCGTCGGCCCCAGCCGACCCATTTCGTCTGTCGGCCTCGGCCGACCTATTTTGATCCGTCGGCCCCAGCTGACCTATTTTACCCGTCGGCCCAAGCCGACCTGGTTTGCCCATCGGCCTTAGCCGGTACATTTTCCTTCAATCTCGAGATAAGGATGACCTAAGAGCCTCAGGGGGCCATAGGTCGTTCACAACCGAGGCTAAACGACAGTGAAATCATGCAAGAAAGACACTTAAATGGAAACAGGAAATTCTTTCACTATGAAATGTCAGACAAATATCTGAAGAACGAGATACAAGAACAGTTCCTAAGAACCGGGAGCTGCATCAGCTTTAGGAGGGCCCTCAGTTACATCTGCGAAAGTGTGGCTAGACTCGCCCTTCTTCAATACTTTTGCCCCCTCGGCGGCAGCTTGCGACTGCCCCTCAGAAGCTGCAGCTTCGCTGGGACAGGGGGCGATGCCAAGTTCGGCATCAGAAACATCAACGTATTCGTCTTCATCTTCTTCTTCGGACTCGCCATCTTTGGGATCTTCAGCACTCAGGAAAGAAAGGTCCCATTCCGGGTGCTCGCTGAGAATCTGCTGTTTGCACTCCTCCTTCCCATGATGGAAGGCCTCAACGCTGATAGCGTCTTGCCTCCCCCTGAGTATGGCGTGCTGCGTCTTGGCCTTCGCCGTCTGTTTCTCAGCCTCAATCACCTGGGCCTTCAGGATGACGTTTTGCTCCTCGAGCTCGCTAGCCCGCGTCTCGAGCTCTGAGCTCCTATTGCGAGTGGACGCGAGCTCACCTTGAAGAGCCCGAACCTCCGACTCCATCTTCGCCATCTGAAAAATCCAAAATCAAATCAGCATTGCGAGAACCCAGTAGGAAAAACAAAAAGGGTAAAATAAGAGCGTACCTCCCCCTCTCGTTTGGCCAACCTTTTGGCCATCTCTTCTGCCTCGCTCCTGGCTCTCGTCCTGTCAGCCCCTATCAGCTCAACCCTCTCCTGCAGAGTGCTGATCTTCAACTGTCTGGCTTCAACATCCCTCTGGGCTTGGGATAACTCATCGCTCACCCGAGCTATCGTCCCCTGGTCCCACCTAGCGCCCTCCTTCAAATGGGCGATTTCACCATCACGTCGTTTCAATTTCTCCTCCACTTCGCCGAGCATCCTCGCCAAACGCCTTCTTTCATCGTCGGCCTCTCTTCCCAGCCGACTCATACTTTCGCCGTGTTCCCGCCGCATCGCCGCCACCTCCGCGGAGTGTTTTGACTCAATTCTGGCCAGCTCCAGACACGCATTATCATTTCTCGCCAGAAGTTCCTGCAACTCCTCCACCCGGCGCTTCTGCTGGGATATCTCGGCCTGGGCAGCTTGATATGCCGCCCTCATCTCCTGCAAGCCCCTGTCGCTAATTGCCATGAGTTCCTCGAACTTCTTGGACACCTTCAGCCGCGACTGGAGCTCGGCGTTAGCCCTCCTGGCTTGGACACTGGCCCCCGTTGCCAAACTCAAGCGCCAGCATATCGCCCGGGAAAGCAAAACGCTCTGCAAAGGCAAAAAATGAATAAAAACCCACAATAGGGTCAATTGGGAAACATCTGTCGCACAAGAACAGTAACTCACCCGCGAGGCATAGGCCCGAGTCATCCTCATCAGGGTTGTATTGTCAATGTTGGGAAGGAGATGGATACTCTCGACCACGCCCTGCTGACCGAATGCAGCATCCACCAATTCCAAATCGGCAAATTTGTCCGCCGAAGGATGCGCGCCCGGATACAGGGCCGACCTCATCATGGTGAAAAATGCCTCCTCAATATCAGCACCCGAGCTGCTGGGTTGGCCAACCCCACCTGAAGGACCGGCCTGGGCGGCCCCCGTCTGAGAGGCCTTCAACCTCCCAGCCTCCTCCACCAAGGCCCTGGCTTGGGTTTCTTCAGATAGTTCGGCCAGCCCAAGCGCCAGCTTCCCCAAAACCTTTTTCGAAGAAGCTCCCAATGTGGGGCTCTCGCCTTGCCGCGTCTCCTCCTTCGACGTCCCTTCCTCGGTTACCACCATCTGTGTCTCCGCCATCGGACCCCCCGAGGTCTCGGCCTGTTCTGCCACTTGCATCTCCTCCACAGGCTCTCCCGAGGCCTCAGTCTGACCTGCCTCACTGCTACCGTACTCCCCTACGGAGAGACCGAGAGAAAGCTCCCCCTGAACCTCCCCGGCTGTGGCTGCCACCTCTTCCTCTCCTGTTGGAGCCGATGGCGATCCCGCGGGGACAGTAGGCTCCTCGGCGATTACCGCCTCCGCCAAATCCATCGCTGGTTCCTCTTTCAGGGGGGACGCGGTCGGACGAGCCAACGGAGCCTCGTCCGAACTATCTGAGATCTCTAACACGAGAGGGTCGGAGGCCATAACCTCTTTCTCCGGGCCCTCCTTCACCCCCGGCGCTTCTGCTGTGACTGCCCCGACGTCCGGCGGGCTTCTCGCGGAAATATGAGCCCTTTTTTTGGGCCGGCCACTATCCACGCCGCTCCCTTCCCCCGGGCGTTTTCCTCTCTTCCTCTTGGAGAGGTTCGACAACGCCGACCTTGCGGCTGCCACATCAGAGCACACGTGCTCAGGTTCGAGCACATTAATCGAGAAAAATGAACCGCACGAAAGAGACTCACCTTGCGGGTCCCGGGGGCTGAGCCCGGCTGCGAAGAGGGCCCCCTCCGATAGCAAGTCATTAGCCGAAAACACCTGCCCGTTGTGGAGGACGTCCAAGTCCTTCTCTTCCTGCGCCGACAAGGCCGAATGCGTCTCCGCATCCCTTACAACATCTCCCCATCTCCGAGGGAAGTCAGAGCCGATGTTCCCCTCCGCAATAATAAATCGACTCTTCCACCCCTTGATGGAAGAGGGCTTATCCGCGATTACGTTGAAGGATCTCCGGGGCCCGATGTAGGGCCACTCCGATTTCCTCTCGGGAATCAGGTGGTAGCAGGTGCGGAAAAGGGGGAGGGTGGCGACGATCCGAATCTGGTGGCACATCGAGATGAATCCGATGATATTCCGTCAGCTGTTCGGAGCCACCATTGATGGGCTAATGTTGTAGTGGGTCATGATCTCCTTCACCAGGGGGTGGAGAGGAAAACGAAGACCCGCCTTCAAACTATCTTCGTAGATGAAGACCCCAGACTCTAAATCCCGGATAACCCTATCTTCGGGTTCCGGCGCCCGTAGGACGACGTCCAAGGGCAAGCCATACCGCTGATAAATCCTTCCCAAGTCCTCGGCAACGATCTAGGAGGCCACATCGTCGGGGCTCATCGCCATTGAAAGAGGTACCAACCGAAAACAATAAGCGTCGAAGAAGATGAAAGACCAGAACCCTTTTGAAAGAAAAACGAGAAGACGCCGAGCGCACGCGCACACATATATATAGCGACAATGCAGCCATCACTTCGCTTCTCCGCCAAGGAAGCCTCCCTAAAAAGGTGGGGCGTCTCATCCTAGGCATTCCAAATCGCCTCGACAAACACTCGATCGATCGGGATTCATAGCGTGGCGCAATCCCAGCCGTCGCTCGCGAGGGAGCCTTAGCCCCGAGGCAGGATGGCCCTGTCGCATTAATTAGGGCATCATTGCGCAAGCTAGTTAAACCAAGACGTCCCATCCAAGACGCGCCATTCGAACTCGTACTCCCTACGCCCGAACCTACGCTTCGAACTAGGGAGTGGAGGGCATGTGTTGGGGGGTAAAATCATCATTGCATTAATATCCGTGCGAGACGGCTAAGGCTAACCTCCTCCCTTTGTCTCTTCCGGGCTTCCGTAGCTCGGCCCCTCCGGGCTTTCGTAGCTCGGCTCCTCCGGGCTCCCGTAGCTCGGCCCTCCGGGCTTCCGTAGCTCGGCCCCTCCGGGCTCCCGTAGCTCGGCCCCTTCGGGCTCCCGTAGCTCGGCCCCTTCGGGCTCCCGTAGCTTGGTCCCTCCGAGCTTTCGTAGCTCGGCTCCTCCGGGCTTCCGTAGCTCGGCCCTTCCGGACTTCCGTAGCTCGGCCCCTCCGGGCTTCCGTAGCTTGGCTTCTTCGAGCGATCCACAACCTAACATCTACCTCCGCGAAACCTGACGCGGGAGAGCCCGAGCCTACCAGAACGGCATCCTAGAAAAGAAATCATGTCGGGACGTGGCCTAAAGCCTATCATAACCACCCCAAGCCTACTCAACCAGATCTCAGACATCAAGGAGCTCTCCCAGCCGTCGATACTAGAACAAACGGGATATGGATTCTAACGGCCCCACAACGGCCTGATTCTGTCCACCTCCATATCTTAACAACCTCCGAACCTTCCAGAAGACACTTAAGACCCAGGTGACAGTCTATAAATATCATAATCGCAGATTCCCTCAGGTACGCAACTCTGTACGCACACTTGTGCGCTTACACCCCCACTCTTACTCTCCTACTCTCGCCGGTAGCTCGTCGGCGCTACTGCCTTCTGGAGCCTCCGATTGGCCGCCCCCGGAGAGGTCTTCCGGAGAGATCCACCTCCCCACTGTCTGGTTGATCGCCGATTTCTTCTCCACTGACTTGAGCATCGGAGGGTCTCCCACGGAGGACCACTCCCAGTGTCTCTCCGCGTGTGGACTTCTTTTGCAGGTCCGCCCTTTCTCTTCCTGAAGATCGACCAGGTCCGCCCCCCTCTTCCTGAAGATCGACCGCGCCTGAGTCGGAGGACGGATTTCAGTGGCAACAAGTATCATATAATTTTATTTTCTTCCTAAATCTTCACGTACAAGTATAGTTGTGCTTCTAAATTAACTTTAATAAAATTTTATGTAACTAAATATTTATACCTTTCCTGACATAATTTGATTTGAAAAATTCTCCATGATAGTCTTTTTATGTCATAGATTCCTCTCTTTCATATCTACAACTTTCAACCGTCATAATTATCTTTCATCGTAAGCCTCATACTCATTTATATTAAGCTTCACATTGTCTAAAACACTAAAATTCGTTTCCTTAATTTTTGCTTCCTATATGTTTATTGTATGCTCAACATGTGTATTATTTATGAAATTAAATCAATATCAAAATCAATAGAGCTTAAAAAATAGAAATATTGTGCCAATCATCTTGCCCTTTGCCATCCTATTTATCCTCCGATTGTAATGATTTCTTTTTGCCTTAAGCTCCGATAAATTCCAAGAGTCTTTTGCTTGTTTAACCGTACATTGAAATCCTCCCAAAAATCACCTATATTCTAATTTGTTACAATGATATCTCATGATCAAAATTATCACGTCATCATACACTAGTTATTGTACGTGTAAAACAGACACGTGAGGTCGAATATAATAACACAAAAGATAGAGTGGTTGTTTTGTGGCACAAGACTAGGTAAATTGGAGCTTCACATGCATGCAATAAAGAATTAACTAAGTTGAACGAGAAATACAATAAAATATATTCACGTACTTATGCCATTCGGCCGATTTAAGTACATTGCTATTGATGTCTTTGACTAGCATTGACTTATATATGGCAATCCACATCAAACAAACTTAATTAAATTTAACTAGCGTTCAATACTGAATTAAAATCGACGATAAGCCCTATATAAGTCAATGCTAGAAAATAAGATATACAAAACTTGGTATAGGGCACCATCGATCGCAAAACTTACGTCAGGCAACAGTAAATTAAATTAAGCCCACTCGATCATACATGGATAAACTTCACCCACTCGGACTTACTAGGTATCGCTCCATTAACCACGGTGAGCAAGTAGTACCCGGAAGGAGCAACGGCAGAAGAAGGTGGCGCCTTTAGAATAGCATGCATCCGGCCATCTACGTTCCTCTCCATAGCACTGCACTCAAGCTTCAGCATCCTCTGGCTCATCGAGAATGAGTGTGTCGCGAAGGGTGGGGAGTAAGCATAGAACAGTAGTACCACATTATCTACTACTGCCCTCTTCTCAAGCTCAAACCAGACAGCGAACGCTTCTCCGTACCTGATTCCATCTCTTCCTTGATCGTAATCGATCGATAAGTTTGAAGCCCTCACCTTGTCAAAGAACTTCCCCATGTAGTGAGGACTGAAGGCCTGTACCCTTAGCTCGGTTGGATGGGCGACGTCGAAGGTATATCGTCGGTATGGATTACTTCCTGCCACCAAAATCCTCCCATCTGGGAGAATAATAGTTGAAGAGTGGTACAATCTAGCTATCTTGGTACCACGCAGCGCAAAGAACCTCTCCCCTATACTATTCTTGGGCTTATAGAGGTAGGGCTCGTAAGAAGGTCTCCTGGCATTCTGCCAGCCGGCGCACCCATGCATCGCCCCGTTGATGATCAGGATATGGCCGGTGGGGAGGATCAGCATGTCGTTCATGACCCGCGGCCCCGGCATGTCCTCCATCGTCCACTCGGGGTTCTCGTCGGTGATTACCAGCCGACCGCACGAGCTCAGGGCTTCAAGAAATTCGCCTCGCTTCACCGCCTGGCCCGCTCCGGCAGCGGCACCTCCGCATACCATGACTTCCACTTTGCGAAACCCGTCTTCGTGCTCTAATGGAAGCATCACCGAGGAGCCGGTGCTCGGGTAGTTCCGCGAACCGTTCCCGGGAATCGGAGGGAACTTCTTCAGAACCTGGTTCCGGCGGTAATCGAGAAGTATCGAATCCCGGTTGGCAAAGATGAATAGATTGCCGTCCGACGATAGGTGCACGAAGGGATACAAATTATTGCCCTTATCCGACTTGATATCAAAAGTCCCGCGCAAGAACGGGAGGTCGAAGGCGCCTTCTTTCTCCGAGGACTTGGGATGAAACTCGTAGGTGAAGGCCTTGAGCCCGCCGACGATGAAAACGCGGTCCTTCTCCGGGAGGATCTGGTTCGTCGAATACCACCGGTCACTGGCGAGCAACCTCTGGGACTCGATCCAGTCGCAACGGCGGTCGGAGCAAGGGTTGAAGTACCGAACTACCCGGCTGCCGTTGCCGAAGCCGCCGGTTTGGGCGAGGGTGCCGTTTCGAGGAAGGCGCCGGAGGAGCACCAGGTGTCGGTCTCGATGACGAGGGGGCGTATGGAGTTAGTGGCGATGTCGTACTCGACGGAGTGAGCCCAGCAGGAGGGGTCGTACTTGTAGCCGGAGCATTGCTTGCCGGAGGGGCGGAGGGGGTACTGCGAGGGGCCGGCGCTGGTCTGGTCGAACATGAGCACGGTGTTGCGATGGGTCAGGGCCATGTGCATGGCCACCACGCCGGAGCTGTTGAGGAGAAGCTCCCACTTCCCCGCCGCTAATTTCCCATCTGTTTTAACTTCGGCCCCGGCCCCGGCCCCACCAAGAGCGCACCACCACCCTATCGGCTGTAACAGCAAGAGGAGGCCTGTTGCTATTCTTCTTCTTCTCATGGCGGTGGAGGCTTGACCATGGATCGCCATCATCATAGATTTTAAGGGACGGAGATAGACCAAGGTTAATTTGCTTGCTAAATATTTAAAAAGAAAAAAAGGTATGAAGTTCTTGAATCTTGATGGCCGGCCTCTTGACGTTCTCTAGAAGATGGATTGTTGCCGAGGTTTTAGCCCAGACCTTTTACTAACTTATTTAATATTATAATTCAAACGCTTTCCTAACAGCGATGAATTACTTATTTAATATGATTCTAATGCTTTCCTAATACTGATGAGACAACGTGCGTAACGACGATGTTTTTGCACTGGATGGGCAGCGGAATTGTCTCGCACGTGAAACCGAGAAGAGATCACAGCCGGTCCATTTTAGGGCAATGGAAGAGATGAACGTAGTGAGTTGATAACTCGCAGTGGTGGCCCCTTTCATTGGCTCGGTTATTAATTAAATACCGCGTGGATTATTCGTTTTGTGTATTCTGGCTGGTTTATGAGCAATGATTACACGTATGAATTGAATTAATATGATATTATTTATGTTTGCATATTATGTGTGACCACAATTGCGGATAAGGGTGCAACTCGGGCTCATAAAACTTAGATTTTTCTCAACCCTAATCCTAACCCTAACCCTATTTGTAAAATATCAACCCTAACTCTAACACTATTTGTAAAACATCAACCCTAGCCCTATTTTAAAAAATCGGATTCGGGTTGTGTTTCGGGTTGGAATTCGGGTTGATGAGAAAAAAAATATAAAATTCTTTTTTCAAAGTAAATAAACATCGAATTATGAATCCCAAAATGAAAAAATAAAATCTCTTGCCGAATGCATAAGCTGGACTCGGGGCTTTAACATTGTATTAAAAAAAAAAATCTTACCTGAAATAAAGAAGAGGAAGAGGTGTTGTAAACAAAGAAGAGGAGGTAGGAAGTGAAATGAAATATGCGGATGGTCCGTCTTTATGTTTATCCTTTTTCTTGTCTGCGATCGATGGCCTTGCCCTCCTCGCCCTCAAGCTAGTCATCTCGTTCGATCTGATTGGCGCCTTCAACGCCCTCAAAAATCTAGTGCCGAAAAGCTATCCCCATTCGGATAACCATCGGGTTTGGATTATCTCGGGTTCGGATTGCGGTCAACCATAATCCGGATCAATTACAAATCGAACCGGGTTAAACTCAGGTCTTTCGAGTTCGGGTTGGACAAACATGAGTTTAAACACTGTTGTAAATCGGATTCAACGGACCGAATTCAAATTGAATCTGACCTAAATTGCACCCCTAATTGCGGATGGCCGTCGAATGGAATTGCTTTGTCCTTCAACTGCTAGATAGGTTTGACGAAAAAACAAGGACATGGTCGACACGTGCAGGCGTTTGTAGGTTTAATTAACGCTGGTTCGTGGCTTTTGTGCTTCGTAGGGCGAAAATGGAGTGGCCTGCATGGTACGATGGTGATTCTTGTCGGCATAAACATAAAGATTTCCAACATCCTTGGGCCGGGGCCGCAACTGGAGTACTGAACTTATTTCAGTAGAAAACAACTAAAAATAATATATCCATGCTAAACAAAATCTGTTTCCATCAGGCTCGAGTTAAATAAATGTGATCCACTTGACATTTTGAAATATAGATTGCACTTGTATTATTTGATAATCTACCTGAATTTAAAAATTAATTTGTAATAATAATTAGGATTCACTAATTTTTGCAAGGATTTGTGCATTGAAAGGATTTTGTTATTAAAGAAAATTCTTAAATTTTAGTTATTTATATTTCCTTAATTATAAATTATTTACAATGTTTTTATTTTTAGATAAATAATAATAATATTAGTTTCCTTCAAAGTGGTTAATATGAAGGCCTAACTTCCCTATAAGTAGACATCTTACCCAATTTTAATTCTCAATACCTTCAGGTTCATATAAGTTGATATTAGAGCTCAAGCTAAAAATTTGAGAATATGTTTCATCTACTTTATTTCCCTATTTTTCTTCATATGCAAAATCCTTATATTGAAAAAATAATAATTCTTTCATTTAACTTTGATTTTTATTATCACCCCAAAACTCTCTTGTTCTTGTCCCTAATTTTTTAAAAAAACATAGAGAGGAAAAAAAAGAAAGAGAGAATTGAAAAAGAAGAGAAAAAAAAGAACTTAATGTGCAATTTTTTGTTAACCATATTTTAACAAATGACCCCTTCACTATTTATGTAGAACTCATGATCCCATATGCTTTCTTCTTTTAGCTTGTGGTCCTTTAATCCCCACTAAAATACTGAAATGAAGAGTTTTCCTTCAGAAAAACCCTTCAAAGCTCAATTAGCTATAATGGATAAGAACAGAATCTCAGGCTCTAGGATTTGAGCAAAGAGAGAGAATCTTTCTAATTATTAGGTCTTGAGTTGCTGCTATAGACATTTAGAAGAGTTATGGTTGGAGCCAAACTCTTACATTAGGTAGCTCTTATTATCATGATCCCTAAGTGACATGGTAATTATGGAGGAGTTTTCCTTAAATAGATCCATTGGTTCTTTCTTAAACAAGTTTTGCCCTTCATAAGTAGGGTTCTAATCAAAGTAGGATAGGCTGGCAATTCTAAAAGAGGAAATCTTTCCCAATATGAAAGAGTAATCCTTGAATAAACCAATTGATTCCTTCTTAAACAGGTTTTGTGCCTAATGAGTTCTGATCAAAAGATGGGTTGATAATTCTAAAAGAGGAAATCTTTTCTAATAAGGCCCTCTTCCTTTGTTGGATGTCTATGCTCTAATTGATCACTCCATGCAGCCTGATTTCATCACATATCACCATAGGATAAACTAGCCAAATTAAACCACATCACTTGCCCCCACTTTTGGGGGTTGAGCTTAAGTTAATGCTCATGTCATAGAAGTGGCCCGAATATTTACATGGCCAATCTATCTCAAGCTCATTTGGCTCTTCCCCATGGTCCAATAATCTCAAATAAATCATGTTCAAACAAAGCATAACAACTAAACATTGGTCAATTTAATTGACTTGGATTCAAGCTTGGGTAGAGCTCAACGACTCGTGAATGTTGTTCTATTGGGTTGGCTTAGACAAAACTCAATAACTCATGGTTATTGGTTAATCTTAAAGTTTTATCAATCTCAAGTTATCTAACTTTTAAGTCAGTGCCTAAGTGTTGAAGAAAACTTTCATAGATCTTGAATTAGTTTGAAGGGTTACCATTGGTGACTCCTTTTGATGTCATGCCTCTCAAGTCAATGCTTGAAACTTGATGGAGTACTATTGATCGATATTAGCATGTGAACATGAGGAAGTTTTACCAATTAAGGTTGGTGATCCGGTTTAAAAAAGCTCTATTAATCAAAGTTAATGCTCAAACCTAAAAAAGCTTTACCGATCAAAATTAGCACCTAGACTTAATCAAGCTCTAATAATTAAGGTTGGTCATCCATACTTGAATAAACTCTATCAATCAAGGTTAGCTTCTAAATGAAGGGAGCTTTATTGATCAAGGTTGTCTTTAAAAGTGGTTGGAATACTTCGAGAACATCTCTCAAATTAGTGCCTAAGACTTATGCCTTAGGGGCATCCTTAACTAGATTATGGTCTACCTTTGATTAGCCTAGTTTTCAAGATGCTCTTTAGGGCCTTTGACTAACTTGCCCTTTGGATGATCAAGCCAAGGACGTTAGTTGGGCTCAAAGCCAATCCAAGCTATTTTGGCAAAATTTATGATGGCCACTTGGCCAAGCAATCAAGTTATGCACCACCACTCTTCCATCGATCCTTTTTTTTTAAGGACATTTAGATTAGGCTTTAATAACTGATCTTATTCAGTCGAAACTAAAATTGGCTAAAGTTGGCCTTAACACTTCAAGTTGGTTAATTTTAGTTAGGTCAGTATTGAATTTGATCAGTTCAATCTTAACTCTTCAGTCAAGTTTGATTCTTTGGGTTAGCCTAGGTTTCGGTCAAGCTTGACTCTTTATTAGGTTGGCCTTAACTTTTCTATTCAGACTTGATTCTTTAGTTTCACCTTGATTTTGATCAAGTCAACCTTGACTCTTTAGATCAACCAATTTTGGTAAGATGGGCTTAATTCTTCAAGTTGAGCTTGATTCTTTAGGTTAGCCTTAACTCTTCAAATCTAATTTAATTCTTCATGTAATGCCCCAAGTTCACCTGTTGACCCAATTAATTCATTAAAGGGTCCAAACTATGCGGTCCAAAAATTCGAGTAGAAGTTAATTAGTAATAAGTAAACTTGAGTTATAAGCACATAACACTTTTTTTCTATCAGATTTGGGACTATTGTTAGGATGTTACAATCTCCTCCCTTAGAGTGCGACATACTCATCGCACACTACAAGCTAGCCAAATCTAACCCCGAACCAAATCATTGGTTCTACAAGGGTGGCTCTATGCCATGGTGAAATTCTACCACCATCTTACAGATAGCCTTTTCTTATGCCCATCAACTTTTGCATACTCAAGTCGGTTTTGATACCATTTGTAATGCCCCAAGCTTACTTACCGAACCAATTAACCCATTAGCAGGCCGAAACTAAATGGCCCAACAATTCAAGTGAAAATTAATTGGTAGCAAATGAACTTGAGTTAAAAGCACATTGTTGGCCCAGATGGCAACCCAAGAGGGGGGTGAATTGGGTTCTTAAAAATTTTAACCTTTTAAAACGATTGGCTTTGGAATAAACAAGATTAAGTGCAAGGGAAGAATTAACCACAAACAAAGAGAGAGAGAGAATCAAAACACGGCAAACACAAGGATTTTATAGTGGTTCGGTGTATCCAACACCTACGTCCACTCCCAAGTACCACTTGGGTCCACACTATAATCTACTAGATTACAGCCGAGTTGTTTTACAAGCTCACAACTCAAAACTTGTTGTTTCCCATGGGATCACAACGAACCCAACTGGTTTTCTAAGCTCACCAGCACAAAATCCAAACCCAAGCTAATCTAGCTTGACCCGAGGTATACTACCTCCTCTAATTCAATCTCCCTGATTGAACTAGCAAAAACAAATGAGAATAGAGTTTACAATAACAAACTGCTCCTCAAATGAGCAAATATTCAATATAAATAATGTTAGAAAAGCCTGTTTGAAGCAGAGTTGATTTGAGCTTTTCTTCTTTCTTCTTTTTCTCTTCTCTTTTGAGATGTTGAATCAGGCCTCAGCTTGGATTCTTCACAAAGATTGCAGATGAGAAGTTGGGAAAAAACATGGTTTTTGGCTCTCTTTTTCTTCTTTTGGAAAATCCTCCGATTTTGAACTTGAATGCTTTGGATTTCTCTTTGAGCTTTCTGGAGTTGATGGATTTGAACTTTGACTCTTTCCTCTTTGATTTCTTGCTCAAGACTTCTCGGATTTTTCAAGTTGTTTTCTCACGATTTTTTCCGTCTCTTTTTTTTTTTAAACGGACGAACTTTCCTTTTTATAGATTCTCTTTAATCCATGATTAGATGAAAAACTAGCCGTTATTTGTCCTTGGATTCCTCCTACACACAAGAAAAGTGTCCGTTAGAGATTAGGTGAGAAAATTTTACTGTTGGAGGCCGTTCTGACACTTTAAAATCCGTTCCTGACAGGTTAGAGTCGGCTCCAACTTTTTAGGTGTCGGCTCCAAGTCGAGTATCCAAAAATAGAAAGTAACGGTTCATTGAGGAGTCGGCTATGAAAAAGTTGAGTGTCGGCTCCTCGCATTCGGGAGTCGGCTTCGGAAAACTGTAAGTGTCGGCTCCAGAGTAGTCCAAAAATATGCTTTCTGTTCTCGCATTGGAGTCGGCTCCAGACACTGTAAGTGTCGGCTCCAAAACTCTGGGTGTCAGCTCCGAAACACTGGGTGTCGGCTCCAAATCGTGCCAAAAATCAGGAAAGCATATGATCGGCCATGGGGTCGGCTCCAGACCTTCTAGGTGTCGACTCCAGGCTCTGAATTTTGAAAATACCTTTGGCATTTGATTCAAAACACGTTTCTTTATACCCTTTTGATTAATCAAATCTTTTTAAGCCCTGAAACACTTGTTAAATCTATTAGTAATAAAATAAATATACTCATATCTTTTATTAATCATCAAAATCAATAATTGGGTCAACAATCTCCCCCTTTTTGATGATTATAAAAACATTGAGTATATGCATGAGTAAACAATAGGATTCTCACTCCAATTTTCAAATGTTTGTCCTCACAGGTAAGCTCCCCCTGAATGAGGTAGCTCCCCCTATGATGTTCAATTTAACAATTGTTCTTCCTTTTAACAGAAAATTTTAATGGTTGATACCAATTTTAATTGCCTCTCCTTATGTGCAGTTAATTAGATACCAATAAATTAAGCTTAATTGAGCTTACTTGATCCAATGCATATACAAAAGCTAAATATTTCTCCCCTCTTTTTGTTTTACATTCAATGCATATACGATTGGAAATGCTTACATAACTCTCCCCCTTTTTTGTAATCAACAAAAAGATCAAGAAGGGTTAAGTAAAATGACAAATTGATAGATTTTTCAAGGATCAAAAGATATTCATTAAGTATAAGATAAGTTCATTATATCAAAAGTCAATTGAAACTCTACTATATCAAACATCAAGCTATACATCATTACATTAAAGCTTCAAGATAAATGAACATCAAACTAGACTAATTATCAAAGACACTTCATTACAAGATAATCAAAAATGAGTTCTAAGAAGTCTTTGCAATTCTTCTACAATCCTTGCCATCCCTTCACTTTGAGTCCTAACAAATTCTTTTAGTCTTCTGTCAACAAATGCACATGCAGTCATAATCTTGTCCTGAAGCTCAGCATTGCATTTGGAGTAAGTTTCTGAGTCTCCACCAATATCCTTAAGCTCTTCAAATATGTTCTTGAGATCATTCTTTAAGGATTCAGCAGAGGAACCAAGGGTAGACTCAATCATTCTAATGCGATCATCCAAAGAGTAAAGGGTTTCTTTCAAATTCATAAATTGGCTATCAAACTCTGTCTTCATTTCTTCTTTTTGAGCAGCAAATAAACTTTTGAGTTGCTCTAACTGAATATCTAAAAATCCGATAGATGACATAGGTGGCGGTACAGGAACTGGAGCAGGAGCAGGAGCAGGAGGTGGTGAAGATCTGCTAGGCTCTGGTGAAGGATGCCTCGCTGATGGACCAACCTCAGATGGTGCAAAAGTCCTAATGTCAGCGGCTCTCTCATCCAGATGACCTTCCTCTCCCATTGACCATTAACCTTCACAAAGCCCATCCGGTGCACAGTAGCCAAGCTATAGTAATCAGTGTGTCTAAGGTTCTTTGATGGCTCATTATCAGAAATTACAATACCTTGACTTCTAAACACCATAGTCAAAATCATACCATAGGGCAGTGAAGATCTCCTTTTGCCCCCAGCCTCAGCCATGTAGAAAATCATCATCCCAGCAAGGTTAATAGGCTGACCAGTCAGAACACTGTCCATAACAACAATGTCTCGCTCGAGACATACTCAAATCGGCCAGTCTTAGGGAATAAAATCCTACTACAGATGTTGTGAAGTAATCTAAGCTCCAAGGGCAACTGATTAGCCCTAACTTCTTCAAATTCAGACACTTCTCTTCCTAACATCCTTGATAATGCATCAGACCTCTCACTATGAATGTCAGCAACTAATCCAGTGACAGGGATGCTCAGAAGATGTCCTAAACTCTGAAAGGTAAGGTGAACTCTCTTCCCTCTAACAGAACTGATAATCCCACCGTCCCCCCTTGATAAATTGAAATAGAATTCCTTAACAAGGGCCGGATAAGTGGGAACATCCACGAGCAAACCTTGTCCCAGCCAAGCTCTTTGATTTGTCTTCCAATAGAAAATCCCTCGGACTCAAAGAAATCAAAATCAACCTTTCTACCCATAGTAATAACTCTCCCGGCTAAAGTGTCTACCTGTGAAGATGAGGGACCAGGATTATCTGAATGGGTCGAGGAAGAATCGTGCTTGGAGATGGCTCGCGGACGGGACGCCGAACCGTACGCTTCCCGGTGGTTACGGGAGCTCCAAGAACCGATCCTCTCCGCTTAGTAGAAATCCTTGGAATGTTCGATTTGAGGAGAATTTGGCTTGGGAGGTTTTGAGAGAGTTTGGAGAGAGTTTGGAAAGGGATTGGAAACGATAGAAATGACGAGGTGTCGACTCTGCCCTAATAAAGTCAATTTGGGACCACCAGGTGTCGACTCCCGCAAAGTCGGGTGTCGACTCCAAGTCGCTAACACAGTTAGCGCTCGAACTGGAGTCGGCTCCACTTATACGGGTGTCGGCTCCAAGGTCAAGGACCGAGAGCGACACAGAAGAGGTGTCGACTCCTCAAATTGAGGTGTCGACTCCACTGACAGTTTCAGAGAAAAATAGATGAGTTTCAAACATCCGAAACTTGTCAAAATAGGGTCAATAAATTTTTGAAAAAATCTTTGGAATATGAAGAGTCAAATTGCATAAATGACTAGATAAATTGTCCTTAAAATATGAAAGGAATTTCAGAAATTAATAGAGATCTAGATAGTCATTCCTTAAGGGTTTCAAAATCATTCCAAAGGGTCACAAATCCCTAATTCACCTCTAAGATAACAAAATCTCTCTTCACTCAAAGGTTTTGTAAATATGTCAGCTAATTGTTCTTCAGTATTAACATAATCAAGACAAATTTCATTATTAGCTACATGTTCTCTTATAAAGTGATATCTAATTTCAATGTGTTTGGTTCTTGAATGTTGAATTGGATTTTTAGTTAAATTTATTGCACTTGTATTATCACATCTAATAGGAGTTTTATCAAGTGTTATGCCATAATCTTCAAGTTGTCGCTTAATCCAAAGGATTTGAGCACAGCAACTTCCAGCTGCAACATATTCTGCTTCAGCAGTTGATAATGCAACCGAATTTTGCTTTTTGCTAAACCAAGAGATTAAGTTACTTCCTAAGAATTGACATGCACCACTTGTACTTTTTCTATCTAGTTTACATCCAGCATAGTCAGAATCAGAATATGCAATCAATTTAAGTGTTGAGTCTCTAGAATACCATAATCCTACATTTTTAGTTCCACTTAGATATCTTAAGATTCTTTTCACAGCAATTAAGTGAGATTCTTTAGGTTCAGATTGAAATCTAGCACATAGACAAACAGCAAACATGATATCTGGTCTACTGCAGTTAAGTAAAGAAGAGATCCGATCATACCTCTGTAATACTTTTGATCTACTTTCTTACCATCTTCATCTTTGTCTAATTTGCATGAAGGACTCATAGGTGTTCCAAGGGGTTTGATTGACTCCATTCCAAACTTCTTGAGAAGTTCCTTTGTGTATTTGCTTGGTTGATGAAAATCCCTCTTTGCTTTGCTTGATTTGAAGTCCTAGGAAGAAGTTGAGTTCTCCCATCATGCTCATTTCGAATTCACCCTGCATTAACTTAGCAAATTCTTGACACAAGAGATTGTTAGTAGCACCGAATACAATATCATCAACATATATTTGTACTACTAATAAATCTTTGTCTTTTCTTTTCAAAAATAGTGTTTTATCAACATTTCCTCTAGTAAAATCATTTTCAATCAGAAATTTACTTAATCTATCATACCAAGCTCTAGGTGCTTGTTTCAAACCATATAGTGCTTTGTGCAATTTAAAAACATGATTTGAAATTCATGATCTTCAAAACCAGGTGGTTGTTCAACAAAAACTTCTTCATTTATAAATCCATTTAAAAATGCACTTTTAACATCCATTTGAAATAATTGATATGCATATGACATGCAAATGCAAGTAGTAATCTAATTGCTTCTAATCTAGCTACAGGTGCAAAAGTTTCATCAAAATCAATTCCTTCTTCTTGATTATATCCTTTTGCAACTAATCTAGCTTTGTTTCTAATTACTATGCCATTTTCATCTAATTTATTTCTAAATACCCATTTTGATCCTATAAGAATGATCTTTAGGTCTATCTACTAAGGGTCCAGACATTATTTCTAGTAAATTGATTTAATTCCTCTTGCATAGCTAACATCCAATTATTATCTTTTTCAGCTTCTTCAATGGTTTTAGGTTCAATTTGAGATACAAATGCAAGATGATTATTGATGTTTCTCATTGATGATCTAGTTCTTACTCCTTGAGATGGATCACCTATAATTAATTCTTTTGGATGACCATAGGCATATCTCCAATCTCTAGGAAGATCTACATCATTATGATTTGCATCAACAACATCAACACTAGGAGAATCATCATCTTTAGCTTCTTGTTCATGATCTGAAGATACATCTATATTTAATTTTTCAATATCTCTTTCTAATATGTTTGTATCTTCCTCATCATCAATCTTTCCTGAACTCGATGCTAAAGATTCATCAAAAACTACATGAATAGATTCTTCTACAATTAAGTTTCTCTTGTTAAACACTCTATAAGCTTTACTAGATGTTGAATATCCTAAGAATATGCCTTCATCTGATTTTGCATCAAATTTTCCTAGATTATCTTTACCATTATTATGAATGAAACATTTACAACCAAATGCATGAAAATAACTATATTTGGTTTTCTATTGTTCCATAGTTCATAAGGAGTTTTCTTAAGGATTGGCCTAATTAAAGCTCTATTAAGAATGTAACATGCCGTGTTTATAGCTTCCGCCCAAAAGTACTTTGGTAGGTTGCTTTCACATAGCATGGTACGGGCCATGTCTTCTAAAGTTCTATTTTTTCTTTCTACAACCATTTTGTTGTGGTGTTCTAGGTGCAGAAAATTATGATGGATGCCATTTTCAATGCAAAAGTTTTCAAATAAATGATTTTCGAATTCAGTGCCATGATCACTTCTAAGAGACACTATGGTGTTGTTTTTCTCATTTGTGACCTTCTTGAAGAATTTCAAAAATATTGGAAAGGTCTCATCTTTATGAGCTAAAAACAATACCCAAGTGTATCTAGAATAATCATCTACAATCACAAGACCATATTTCTTTCCTCCTAGACTAGTGGTTCTAGTAGGTCCAAATAGATCCATGTGAAGTAGTTCAAGTGGCCTAGAAGTGGAAACAATGTGTTTAGTTTTGAAAAGTTTCTAGTTTGTTTTTCAAATTGACATACATCACAGATTTTGTTATTTTCAAAATCTAGTTGTGGAAGGCCTTTTACTAAATCCATTCTAATTAATTATGAAATTAGGTGTGCTTGCATGACCTAATCTACGATGCCATAACCATCCAATCTCATTCATATTAGCATTTTGGCCGCAAGACACTCCTCAATGTCGTCGTTTGCCATAAAGCAAATATTGGCAACTTCCTTTTGTTCTTCCTTGGAAGAGGATTCATCGCTATCACTCCAGTTGCAACATAGGCTTTCTTTTCTTCTTGTAGACTTCAGTTGAGGACATCATATCTGAAATGCCCGGTTTTTACATTCATAGCAATCAAGGGGTTTTCCTTCTCTTTCCTCTTTTTCTCCTCCTTCCATTTTTGTTCCAATTTTTCTTGTGGAAGGGTCTCCTTCTTTCATGAATTTTTTAAACTTTCTAGCAAGGAGTGCAGTCTCCTCATCATCTTCACCATCACTGCAGCTCTCCTCATTTTTTGCAGCCTTGAGAGCAATGGTTTTCTTCTTCTTGACTTCTTCCTCTATGTTGCTTCATGGTCAAGCTCATGGTCATTAAGGATCCTAGAAGCTCCTCTAAAGGTAAGGTGTTGAGGTCCTTGCTTCTTGGATTGCTGTCACCTTCGCTTCCCACGTTCTTGGAAGTGACCTAAGAATTTTACGCACAAGTTCAGAGTTAGAATATGTTTTGCCTAAACTTTTCAACCCATTTACAATATCAGTAAATCTAGTATACATGCATGTATATTTTCAGTTTGTTCCATGCTAAATAAGTTCATATTTATGAACCAAAATATTTATTTTTGATTCTTTTACTTGGTTAGTACCCTCATGGGTATCTCTAATCTATCCCAAATTCTTTTACGGAATTACAAGTGGAGATTCTATTAAATTCATTTGCATCTAAGAACAATATAAAACATTCATGGCCTTAGCATTGAGCTGTGCCATTTTCTATCATTATCATTCCAATCCCTTTCGGGCTTAGGAACAATAGTGCCTATCTAATGTGGGTGTGTACTAGGTCCATTAGTTATAATTCCCCACAATTCATAGTCAAGCTTGAATGAATATCCTCATTCTAGCTTTCCAATAAGAATAGTTCCATTAAATAAAGGAGGTCGATTGTAGAATGACCTTCAAATAAGATGAACCAACTTGAGTTGCCATTTGGATCTTTAGCTCTTGATCGTGTGATCAAAATCTAATGAGCACTTGCTCTGATACCAATTGTTGGCCCAGATGACAACCCAAGAGGGGGGGTGAATTGGGTTCTTTAAAAATTTTAGCCTTTTAAAATTGTTTGCTTAAGGAATAAACAAGATGCAAGTGTAAGGTAAGTACAACCACAAAAAAGAGAGAGAGAGAGAATCAAAACACGGCAAACACAAGATTTTATAGTGGTTCGGTGTATCCAACACCTACGTCCACTCCCAAGACCACTTGGGTCCACACTATAATCTCTCGATTACAGCCGAGTTGTTTTACAAGCTCACAACTCAAACTTGTTGTTTTACCCGGGATCACAACGAACCCAGCTGGTTTTCTGGGCTCACCAGCACAAACCCAAACTCAAGCTAACTAGCTTGACCCGAGGTATACAACCTCCACTAGTTCAATCCCCTTTGATTGAACTAGCAAAAATAAATGAGAATAGTTTTACAAATAACAAACTGCTCCTAATGAGCAAATATTCAATAAAATAAATAGGTTAGAAAAGCCTGTTTGAAGTTGTTTGGCTTTGAGCTTTTCTTCTTTTCCTCTTCTCCTTTGGGTTGAATCAAGCCTCAGCTCGATTCTTCACAAAGATTGCAGTTGAGAAGTTAGGAAAAACAGGGTTTTTGGCTCTTTTTCTTCTTTCGAAAAATCCTCCGATTTTGAACTTGAATGCTTGGATTTCTCTTTGAGCTTTCTGGAGTTGATGGATTTGAACTTTGACTCCTTCCTCTTTGATTTCTTGCTCAAGACTTCTCGGATTTTTTCAAGTTGTTTTCTCACTATTTTTTCCATCTCTCTTTTTTTTAAAACGGACGAACTCCCCTTTTTATAGATTCTCTTTAATCCATGATTAGGTGAAAAACTAGCCGTTATTTGTCCTTGGATTCCTCCTACACACAAGAAAAGTGTCCGTTAGAGATTAGGTGAGAAAATATTACCGTTGGAGGCCGTTCCGACACTTTGAAATTCGTTCCTGACAGGTTGGAGTCAGCTCCAACTTTTCAGGTGTCAGCTCCAAGTCGAGTATCCAAAAATAGAAAGTAACAGTTCGTTGAGGAGTTGGCTCCGAAAAAGTGAGTGTCGGCTCGTCGCATTCGGGAGTCGGCTCCGAAAAACTGTAAGTGTCGGCTCCAGAGTAGTTCAAAAATATGCTTTCTGTTCTCGCATTGGAGTCGGCTCCAGACACTGTAAGTGTCGGCTCCGAAACTCTGAGTGTCGGCTCCGAAACACTGGGTGTCGACTCCAGACCATGCCAAAAATCAAGAAAGCATCTGATCGGCCATGGGGTCGGCTCTAAACCTTCTAGGTGTCAACTAGGCTCTGAATTTTGAAACATACCTTTGGCATTTGATTCAAAACACGTTTCTTTATACCCTTTTGATTAATCAAATCTTTTTAAGCCCTGAAACACTTGTTAAATCTATAGTAATAAATGAATATACTCATATCTTTTTATTAATCATCAAAATTAATAATTGGGTCAACACACATAATACATTTATTTTTCATCTGATATGGAACTATTATTGGGGTATTACACTTTAAGCCAGTCTTGATTTTTTAGGCCAACCTTGACTTTTCAAGTTGAAATTAATTCTTTAGCTTGGGACTGATTTTTTAGTCGGCCTTGACTTTGGTTAGATTGGCCTTAACTCTTCAAATTGAACTTGATTCTTTGGGTTGGCCTTGATTTTTTAGATTAGCCTTGATATTGGTTAGGTCAATCTTATTCTTTAAGTCGAGCTTAATTCTTAAGTCAATCTTGATTTTTTAAGTCAACCTTGATTTTGGTTAGGTCAACCTTAATTCTTCAATCGAGCTTAATTCTTAAGGTTAACCTTGATTTTTACGTCAGCTACTCTTCGAGCCAAGCTCAATTTTTTTAGGTTAGTTTGATTTTTAAGTCAGCTTGACTTTGATTAAGTTAGCCTTAAGTCTTCAAGTTGTGCCTAATTCTTTAGGTCGGCTTTGATCTTTAGGTTAGCCTTTGACTCTTTAGATCATCATAACTTTAGTTAACTCAACCTAAACTCTTAAAGTTGGCCAATTTTGATCAAGCCGACCTGGCTTAGATTATTAGATATTGTTTTTAGGTCAGTTAATCTAGCTCATTGGCCATACCTCATCAGGTCAATTGATTTTAATCATTAACCATAGTTCTCCAATTTAGATCATTAACCAAGACTCTTGAGCTCATTAGGTAAATCCAACCCTACCTCAACTTGCTCTATAACTGTACGTCCTCAATCAACCTAAGCATCGTTCATTTCGTCTGATCTCTTCTCTTAGGCAGCATGGCTAGGTACTCGTGCTCAATTTATATAAATAATGTCAATTGTTGACGTACAAAATTCAAGTTCATATACCAACAAATGAGACGCAAATTTGCTCAAATAGTAGAACGCCTCCCAACCAAACTATACATCTATCTACATGAGAAAAAAGAGAGAGTGTAAGGGGTTCCAGAGTTCTCCGATGTTTCCTTTGGAGAAAACTAATTGATGCTTAATGCTGCTGCAGTAGATAAGGAAAGAATATAGGGCTTCAGGATGAGCTGCCCATGATCTAAGTAATAGGAGAGAATCTCCTTATATGATAGGTAACTACTTTAATAGACATATAGAAGAATCATCATAGTGAGCAGAACTCTTGTACTGAATGGCTCTAATTATCGTGATCCTCGAATAACATGATAACCAGGGAAGAATCTTCCACAAATAGATTGGTTGATTCTTTCTCCAATTGGTTTTATGTCTAATAAGTAGAGTTCCAATCAAAGTAAGATAGGTCGGTGATTTTGAAAAAGAAAGTCTTTCCAATAATGCTCTTTCTTCATGTGGATATCCACATGAGGTAGTCAAATTGGACTACTTCAAGTAGATTTGATATGTATTCAAATTTTTTGATTTGATTCAAACAAGGATTTGACTTGGTTTATGCCAATTGTTCGAGTCAACTCTTATTTTGTTTTCATGAACAGACCTTAATTTGCGCTTGCTAAGAAAGACAATATTTCATCCATACGGGCACATTTTAGCACACTTTTTGTATATTTTGTATTTTACATGAGAAAATATCAAACAAGCACTAATGTATTTTGTATTCCAGATCTAAGCCCAAGTTTTGATACTGAGCGTAAGGAAAAGTCTTTGAATTGTGCATTCGGTGCAGCAAGTTCTTTGTGGGCTGCACCGTTCCTTCTTATTAGTCCACATGCTTACGATACCTATTAAAAACTGTTAATACAGCTTACGATATCCCGAAGAAAAAAATTACGATACCCCGATTTTAAGCTTACGACACTGTAGTTATAAAATTAAGATATTTGTCAGAAAGCAAAAAAAAATAATACGACACCCTAGTTTTAAACTTACGATACCGTAGTTATAAAATTAAGACACTCGTTCAGAAAGCAAAAAAAAAAAAAAAAAAAAACGACATCCTAGTTGTAAAGTTACGACACCATTTTTTTTGCTTTCTGAATGAGTGTCTTAATTTTATAACTACGATGTCGTAAGCTTAAAACTGGGGTGTCGTAATTTTTTTTTCCTCGGGATGTCGTAAGCTATCTTAATATTTTTTAATGGATGTCGTAAGTATATGGACCAATAAGAAGGGCGGTGTAGTCTACGTAAACTAACTGCACCGAATGCGGTGTACAAAGTCTTTTCCTTGAGCGCAATGCTGGAAGCTTACTTGTCTCCTGAACTTTCAACATGGAAAAAATATCAATTGGATTACTGCCTTGCAGCCATCCAAGGGCAACAGAGTTTCCTTCCAAATTCAAATTTCCAGTTATGAAGTTTTAAAGCACTCTTTCGTCATGAAATTGCCCAGTTATATATTTAGATTATATAATCCTCAAAAACCTGAATATTAATCGGATGATCCCAATCAAATGCTAGTGTCAAGCAAATGTTTAGGAGCCTAGAGTTGTTCAAATCATTAGAGTAATGACTCTCAAATTGCTATATATCTTCTTACAGTATAATATCAAATCCATCAAATATATGGTGTCAGTATCTCATAGGCAGCCGCTTCCTCTGAAGTGTATCAACCAGCGATACAAGAATTGTAAGCTAGCTAAAATCCTAGCACATGATTTAGCATACACATACCGACCAGTGTTTAATTCTTTCGAAGAGACATCTCCCATGTTGATACAGGGCATATCCTTCTCTAATTACAGTGATTCCACATTCTTCTTCACAATATTTTGGATCATTTGGACAAATCTGCAAACTTTCTGAGAATTGACTTGAAAACCAAGGGTGGCGGTCGGCAAGCCTTCTTCCATGCCATTTGTGCTGGATCAAGATTGGAACTTCCATTTTGCAAGCATATGCTAATCATTATTTCACGAAGAAAACAATTAAAGATTCTTCCTTGCCAAAGGAATTCTGTATCTACTAAACTCCTTACAAACATGGACATGTAAAATTCTTCTAATATTTCTCAATAATCATTATGCTAAGGTATGAGCCTTCCAAAATAATAGAGAAATGCCAGATCATCCAAAAAACCCAGAAGAAGAAGAAGAAGATCATCGAAGAGTAATAAGTCATTCTAGCTTTCTACACCCTAGTTTCGAATCATCAAACTTCCGGATTTTGAGCAGTTTTCGGGTGAACAAAGAACTATGTAGGGTAATGCAAGTATGACTGTCAATCTCTCTCCAGTACAAATGTTGCAGGATATCTTTGAATTGATAAGCAAAGTATAATCCTTGCAGGAGATTAAAGAAACAATATAAGAATCTCATGATGGGACATACCTAATTCAAAAGAAATATCGAAGACCTTATTAGTTAACTCTTTGCCCCCCTACCCCCATTTCTACTATTGATTTTGAACTTGGGTGTGAGTCCAAGGGTTGTGATTAAATCAAGTCATGGGTGTACAAAGGCTTGAGGATTAGTTTAATATCATTGGGTTAGTCCATGAGAGTTTTTGTTGAGTCTGGGCCTGACCCACTTCATGGATATATTTAAACTCTAATTTCTATAGTTGATGGAATAGAAAATAGATTCTTTTCTTTCAAAAATTCTTTTCTCTTATCGCATGATGATAACCCTGTCTTCTTCTATCTATCTCTCCTTCTCTCCCTCTTCCTCAACTGTCTTCCAAGAAGCAGCCGAGCGTTGTTGGGACACTTCGTTGGGTGTTTGGGTTTCGTTCTTGGAGGGCGTGAATCAGATCCACGTGATCGTGATAGTGGAGCGGACGTGGTGGA
This sequence comes from Calamus simplicifolius, assembly GCA_900491605.1. Classification (NCBI taxonomy): domain Eukaryota; kingdom Viridiplantae; phylum Streptophyta; class Magnoliopsida; order Arecales; family Arecaceae; genus Calamus; species Calamus simplicifolius. The sequence continues at coordinate 41,638 of UESW01002350.1, read as the reverse complement.
GCGGTCGTACGTGAAAACCTCCCGGTGCCAGGAGCATAAGTGCATGAGATTCTTTCTCACGGCCAGAGCCGAAGTGCGTGAGAAAGAAGCCGAAGTGCGTGAGAAAGAATCTCACAGCCAGCGTGGAGGAGAAGCACTCACGAGTCACAGGCTTCCGTGCATGCCTCTTGGAAACCAGCCCGAATAAGAAGGGAAAGAGCTTTCTTTACAAAGAGGAGAAGAGCTTCTCAGGCTTCACGCGGAGAAGTGGCTGGGTGAATTTCCAAAGAGAAAGTCAAAGAAGCCAGCCAACCATGAATTGGGGAGCCTTCTAGCGGGTGTAGAAGAAGAGAAGACTTTACGGAAAGCATCAAGTCAACATGCGGTCAACCAAGACGAGGATGAGAAGGAATTACGGGTGAAGGAGTATCTCATGGACGGATGGATTCAAGCAAGTAATAAAATCCTTTTTACTTTAAAAGTAAAAAGGATTGTGGTGATTTAAACTCTAGTTCAAACGAACTAGTTGATAATAGAATAAAATTTTTGGTTCTTGTTCAACAAAAAATTTCACTACTATCTCTAAACCCTAACAATTGGTATCAGAGCCTAGTTTAGAAACAAGTAGAAGTTGTTTGAAAATCTTAAAGGACTAAATTTGGATATCTTCAAAGGGTTGAAATAATTTCAACAAGGTCCATCAAGGTACTTCTTAATTTTCTAAAATTTATTTTTGTGCTATTTTTGTTTTGATGAGATCTAGCCATGGGTAGTATCATAAAAATAGATTTTGAAAAGTTTGATGGGAAGGAAAGTTTCTCCATATGAAAAGTCCAGGTAGAGGACCTTCTTGTGCAGCAGGGTTTAGATCTAGCCTTAGAGGAAAGGCCATATGAGATGACAGATAAGCAGTTGATGTTGTTGAAAAAAAATGCATGTTCAATGATCAGGGGATGTCTGTCAGATTTAGTCCTTTATTCAATGTCAGAGGACAAGACCCGAAGGACTCTGGTCGAAGTTGCAAGCCCTCTATACGAGGAAAAATATGTGCACAATTGATGTTGAGAAGCACCTCTACAGCCTTCGGATGTTAGAAGGTAAAGATGTGCTGGGCCACATCCAGGTGTTTCGATTATGTGAGCAATGAATTGATGAATGTCGGGGTTAAGATGGAGGAGGAGGATAGGCACTTTACTATTGTGTCGCTGCCCACATCACATGATTCATTGGTCACGACGCTGCTCTACGGAAAGGAGACATTATTTCTATGAAGATATTGTTTCAGTACTTCGGACGAATGAGCAAAGGAAAGAGGATGACCAAGGAAGCTGTTCCCCAGGAGGGTCTATCAGTTGGAGAAAGGTCAGACAGAGGCAAGGACAGGAGCAGGCCTAGGAGACGGTCAAAGTCCAGGAAGGCTAAGTGCTACAAGTGTGGTGATGTAGGACATTTTAAAAGAGACTGTCCTAAGTGAAAAAGGAAAAAAAAAGGAAGGATCTGAATCTGTGAGTACAGTTGCAGGTCAGGAGGTGAAGGATGATTTTTTGGTGGTTGTATCAGATGGTCAACAAAACAGCATAGAGATGTGGACCTTGGATTCAGCTTGTTCTCATCCATTACACTCCCAATCGTCATGGTTCAGTACTTATACAGAGGTTGATGAGGGGTGTGTGACTCTTGGAGATGAATCACCCTTGCAGGTGA
>UESW01002350.1:0-32896 GCA_900491605.1 Calamus simplicifolius | reverse complement strand
TATTTTCTTGATTTCTATTCTTCTTTTTCAAACGGATGGATCCCTTCTTTATAGAGATTAGGTGAGAAAATAGCCGTTACATGTAGGTGGATTGCTTCCTCACGCAAAAAAATAGATCCGTTGGGGGTTAGGTGAAGAAATGTTACCGTTAGAGCTGATTTGGCACTTTTGAAAATCGTTTCTGACAGGTTGGAGTTGGCTCCAACTTTTCATGTGTCGGCTCCAGATCATATTTCCATAAATAGCAAAAAGTCGGCTCTGACTTTACAAAGTGTCGACTCCCCTCAGACTGGAGTCGGCTCCCGAAAACTGATGTGTCGACTCCTGGAAATGCTCAAAAAACCAAGTCTCTGTTCTCAGGTTGGAGTTGGCTCCCGAAATCCATGTGTTGACTCCGACTACTGAAGCAGAAAATAGTTTCTCTGTATCTCAGGTTGGAGTCGGCTCCACCTATTCATGTGTCGGCTTCGAAACCTCAGGTGTCGGCTCCGAAACTCTAGGTGTCGACTCCGAACCGTACCGAAAATATATAACTGCTTGATACACTCTGGAGTCGGCTCTAATGGTTCTAGGTGTCGGCTCCAAGTTCTGAACTTAAATAAATTCTATTTAAACTCAGTTCAAAACTGATTCCTAAGTGTCATTTGAATAAACAACCAATATTAATACCTGAAACACTTATCAAATTTATCAGAAACATAATGAATATACTCATGGCTTTTGTTAATCATCAAAATCAATAATTGGGTAAATAATTTCTCAATAATTTTCCTAATACTTGGAGAAGAAGGTTTTCATCAGCAGAGATGTGACCTTCGACGAGAGCTCGATCATTCAGAGCAGAGATGGTACAGATGCACAGCAGGGACTACAGGAGGTGGAATACGATAACACTAGTCAGATGACCTCCTACACAGTCATGCCATTTGCTAGTGGACCAGGAGGATTTGAGATTCAGGTGGAGAGGACTAGCAGAGGGGTCAAAAGCTAGGAAGTTCAGCATGATGCAATTGAGCAGAGAACTCAGGAGGATGCAGCTGGGCAGGGGACCGATACTGGGATCGCACTGCACAGGCCCAGGAGAAACGTGCGACCACTAGTTCGATACGGCTTCGAGGATTCAGTGTCATATGCTCTGGTGACAGCGAATGGAGACCCTTACACCTATGAGGAGGCTGTGGTGAGCCAGGACAACCAGGATAGAGATAGGTGGGTTCAGGCTATGGCAGGAGATGCAGGCTATAGCAGAGGAGATGCAGTCTCTCTACTAGACTGGCACGTGGCAGGTGGTCCAACTGCCACAAGCAAAGAAACTCATTGATTGCAAATGGGTTTATCAGTGCAAGAAAGGGCCTTCAGAGCAAGGAGGTATCAGGTACAAGGCAGGACTAGTGGCCAGAGGATACTCTCAGAAGGAAGGCATCGACTATAGAGAGCTGGTGGAAGAAGGTGGAGTGGAGCTGGTGAAGGTACATACCAAGGAGAACCCAGCAATACATTGACCAAGGTTTTTCCATGGGACAACTTTAGTAGGGATTGCAGCTGATGGACACGGCGGACATGCTGAGGCCTTAAAAGCACCAAGGTGGAGATTGTTGGGCCTGGTGTGGTGCTATCAAGGCCCAGGGGGCTAACTTGTATTGAGCTGGGTTTGAGTCCAAGGGTTGAGATTAAATCAAGTCACGGGTGTACACGGGCTTGGGGATTAGTTTAATCTCATTGGGTTAGTCCATGGGAGTTTTTGTTGAGTCTGGGCCTGGCCCACTTCGTGGATGTATTTAAACTCTAGTTTCTAGGGTTTGATGGAATAAAGAACATATTCTTTTCTCCTAGAAATCCCTTCTCTCATCATAGGGCGGCAGCCCTCTCTTCTTCTCCCCTCTCCTCTCAAGAACGAAGCCCTCTCCTCTCAAGAACGAAGCTGCACGGCTTCGTGGAACTCCTCCCAGGCACGACTTTTTCCAAGGGGCGTTGGGACTTCACATGGGCTTACCTGGATCGAAGCCGCTTCGTTGACGTGCGTGAAGAGAACGTAGCGCTAGAGGCCACGTTCAACTAGAAGCGGACGTCTTCTTTTGGGAAGGGAGGAATTAATTTATTAATTCCAGACGGAAGCAGTCGGAAGCGGAGGAATTAATTCAGGAATTAATTCAAGAAGCAGGCGGAAGCAAAGGAATTAATTCCAAGCAGAAGTAGAGGAATTAATTTCAGGATCAAGAAGTTCAAGTACAGACGCTTTACCGCTACACCAATCTTGAATCTTGGATCAAGAGTCTACAAACCTAATTGTGGATAACAAAGGATGAAAGCTCAGAGTACTTCTCCAGCTAGATTGATCCCATTGCTGTTCATCAAGACTAAACCTCAAAAGTTGTTGCCTAGAATCCTAGCTTCACGCATACCTCAGTTACTAGCTACAGCTAAATCTTATTCATAACTGGTTCAAATCTCATTCGGATGAGAGTTGAGATGGCTAAGAAATCTCATCCAAAGATGTTGTAGAACTAATTCACTGTTACTTTTAACCATATTATATTATAATATTAATTTTAAATTTAAAAATATTAAAATTTTATAAATAATTTTATTTAACAAAAAAAAAGCATTCAAAGTAAATTTGGGAATATCTGATTGTATCGAAAATTGAGATAAAATAGAATGTATCACATTCCATAAAAAAAATATTTCAATTCCCAAAAATTTCAATCATTGACCTGATTAGATTCTCATGATGAAAAAGAGCTTTCATTTTGCTCTTTACGTTTTTATCAATATAATCCTTAAATTTAGAATTTTGATTTTTTTATTATAAAAATTTTTAAATATTTTTTAATTTTAATTTTTGATTTACTTTAGTTTCTGTCATTAAAAAAAATAACGTTATGCTTGCTGCGGTGGCAGGTGGAGGAACCTAAGCTAGTATTCTATGAGCGCGTCACCCAACCCAAATACTTGTAGATTAGCTTTCATGGTAGAAAATTTGGAAAGTCTCGCTGTTGTAAGCACGCATCGGTCGCATAGATTGATCGTGTATGCTAATACGCATACAATGATCCAATGAATCTTGTTGCACATTGCACACACTACAACAATTCTAAAAAAAGATGATGCTAAAAAAGGTCTTTGCCGATGATAATAATATCGAAAAAAATAATCTCGATGCTTTAGATAGTATCGACAAAGGAGTGGAGACAAAATTTTTCGATGCTTTTAAAAGCATCAAAAAAATATTATCGAGTTTGAAAAAAAAATCGGAATCACAAATATATAAGTGCAAAAATATTTCCACTTGAAATTAACTAATCTTCAACTCCCATAATTCTATTTCTACACCCTATCACTCGAAGAATTTAAAATGATAAGCGATAATCAAATTCAGACACAGAAAAGTAGTATAAGAGAACAATAATCTTTCTTCGTCGCATCATTAAGCAGGTTTTGAACATCATAAAAGCCCAAAATTCCAAAAGATGAGACATAAGAATGAAATCTAGACATCAGTGTAATAATAGAAGTAAAATTTTTACTGCATACCTGGGTGCCGATTCCAAGCAGAAGGTGATGGTATATTCGGCGGCGCCGGAGTAGGTGAAGGTGCTGGTGGCGTCGTTGAAGGCGTAGCTATAGGACTCGAGACATGCCGACTTGAACATTTGGGAATATATGAGGGCCGGCATGTTGTCGGGTTCGCATATGCCCCACTGCAACAGAACTCGGCTTCCCTGCCTTGCACGTGCTCCAGCATGCATCCCCTACCCTCAACTCTACTAGGCATCGCTGGCTTAGATCTACCACACACTCCATCACCGCGCACTCGTCGGAACCAAAGAAGCAGGAGAAGTGCTGCCGACGCTATCAAGAGGGTAGGGCTTGGAAGGGTTTCTTCGTTGAGATAAAGAGGAAGGGGGCTAGGGTTTCCTCAGGGTGGGCGTTAAAAAGGAATTGAGTCCGATGTCAATGCTAATAAGCATCGGTAAAGTCATATTTTCCGATGCTTAAAAGCATCAAGAAATTCTTTAACTGTCGTTTTGGGAGTTTTCATTCTTTAACTGCCGACACTTCCAAAAAGTATCGATAGGTTTCAAAAATTTTTGACACTTTAAAGCATCGAAAAATTCTTTAACTACTTTTGGAATATTTCTTTATTTAACTATTGGCGCTTCCAAAAAGCATCGGCAGGTTTCAAAAATTCCCAACGCTTAAAAACATCAAGAAATTCTTTAACATGGAGATTTCATTCTTTAACTGCCGACTTCCAAAAAGCATCGGCAGGTTTTGAAAATTCCCGACGCTTAGGTTTCGGAAATTTTCGATGCTTAAAAGTATTGAGAAATTCTTTAACCAGGAGATTTCATTCTTTAAGTGCCGATGCTTCCAAAAAGCGTCGGCATGTTTCAGAAATTCTTGACGCTTATGGTAAGTATGGAGAAAAAAGGGTTGCCACCCAATGTATTTGTTATAGTGACATGTGGATGGCCAATCTGCGCGGCTGGTGTACGCATACTGCTAGCACTTCACCATCATCAACCCTCTCATCTCCTTTCCTCCCGCTAAACCTTAACCCAATCTTATCACCGTCTTTGGCCGGCCACTTGTTGCTCTCTATGCCACTATTGTCATCATTTGGGCTCAATCACTCCATGGCAAAGGCTATCTTCAACATTTGCAAAGCGGAGCCAGAGCTTCATTCACCACGGAGCCACGGCCTGATCAACCCTGTCTTCTATGACTATTGCTGCAATGGTAGCTACCTTTGCTCTTTCTGACTTGGGCAGGAGCTGAACAAGCTGAGAAGAAAGTCAGGAGTTCCGAACCAATAAGTCTGAAAACAGCTTTCAAGGGGCAGCCCCGGTGACCGTAGGGTCGCGAGTCCTTAGATGAGCCTGACCTTTCTTGGGTGCGGCCTCTGGTGAAGGATGGATCAATGGCACCAATAGGCTGGCATGGCCTGAAACACTAACAGAAGAAGCACCAACTCAATAACGCTGGAGGCGACTTCCATGGCTTGGAGCTTTTCTCTTCTTGAGAGGAGAGGATTATGGCTTAACGCCATCAACCGATACCTGTTATGGATCGGACAAGTTTTATATTGTTAAAAATAAATGTTCAATATGCTCAAGATGATAATGACGTGAAAAAGGAGTTGAAGTTTTCATAACTACAGAGATGATAGTTTCTTTTACGTGGTTTCATTTTTATAAAAGGGTGCCTTCTCTTTCTTTTTTCTTGGTACGAAGAGAATACATGATCTTCTCTTTTTGATTATATTGACATCAATAAGATTCTAGAGGGAATTGCGCTGTACCTTAAAAGGATGTTTTTTCTTTTCTTCTGTGAAATCACTCCGACCATAAGTTATCTGTAAGTTTTTTTTATTTAATATCGGTAGAAAGTAAAGCAATTGTTGTTCTGATAAGTTTTGATTTAACATTGATATCAAAGACATAGGATTGTTTTCTTATTATCTCGTAAACTTAGATAGTTACGATTTTATTTATTTATTAATAATTAGCCCAATCATTTCGGATAAATTATCAATAATAAACTCCAATTTCACGGAGATCTTTTGATATACTTCACATAATAACCAACTGGAATGGCCCACGTAATTTAGTTCTCTTTGAATAAATTAGATGATATCAAAATTTTAAACGCGAATCGACACTTATCCATTGGATCCTTCCCCCTCGATTCCTTCGGATTTAATCGATATCTGAATTTCAAACGAGGAAATAAGATGAAGAACTTTGGTCCCGCTGCATCAAATGGCAGGGAGATGGATGATGTTGCTCCACCAATGTGAAGGTCATGCACGTGTGAATTGCACGCGCACAACTTTCACATGAATGGCGGTGCAGACAAAATAGGCTGGTAATTAATATATGGACTCCTATTTTATGAGTACCCCTGAGGGTGGTTTCGTATGTATGGAATAGGAAATAGTGGTGGGGTGAGAGAGGCAAATATATTCCCAGCCATCGTTTGCAACAACCGTTAAAACATACTCATATATCAAGAATGTGCACCACTATGTTCATCATTCATTCGAGGTGAGGTTTGTGGCATTCATTTGGCGCTCAGTTCTATTGGATGAGGAATATAGTGGTGCGGCATAGAAATCTTATGCACATAGATGTTTTCTAGGTGATATAATTATTGATGTCTTGACGACATTCTCATAATCTTCTAATTTAAGATCTTAGGTGCTGCTATTGGAACACATCCAATAATTTATAATTTTTATTTGGCCTTTTCTATTTATGCTTCTTTATTCATAATAATTCCCTCAAATGATTTTATTATGATTATAGATGGCAAGACAAATACTCATATTGACCAAACGAGAACTAAGGGAAAGGCAATTAAGGGAAGCAATGGAGACCTTTGAGTATTATCCTAGAAGTGATATGATTGATCATATTGTTAAGCTTAATCGTATGATTATTGAGTTAGAAGAATATGGTTATAAGACTATATCAGAATATAGAGTCTGGGTACTCTATAGGTCACTTCCACCACATTGGGCATATTTTGTATATGACTTTTGGATGGGTCATCTAGAGTGTCAGTCTTCCTTAGATTATTATCATGTGGTTGATATTTTTCTTAGAAAATGACATCAAGAATATCATATAACTTTTGGAAGAACCTCCAAGTTTATTTCTTTTGGTGGTGCTATGAATTTATGAAGATATGTGTTGTCTTTATGATTATATGTCTAGTTATTTTGGCTTATGTTATTTATTAGGCATTTAATTATCTTTATGTTATTTATTAGGTATTTAATTATGTTTTATGTTGTTTGTTAGGTGTTTAATTATGTAATTAAATAAGATCATGTAATGATACTTAGAGCATGAAACTCCATAGTTATGTTCTTTTATTATGATGTTTATTATGATTGAGTATGAGTTGCTTAATGTATATTTTTTTAATTCTTTATGAATTATAATTGTATATTTTTTTAATTCTTTATGAATTGTAATTGTGCATTATTTTATCAAGTAAACTAAATGAATAATGATGCATTGAACAATGGATGATGATTGGAAGCATAACAACCTTTTGATTCCATGTAATTTGCTAAGTTATTATTAAATTTGATTTATACTTGACAAATGTTAGTATTGCATGCTTAATAAATGAACTATGTGTTTCATTTTTATTTAGATCATGGCAGCAAAGAATATCATAACTGATTTGAATAAAGGTGATAAGCTGAATGGTGATAATTACCATGTCTGGTACCTTAAAATACAATATGTACTTGAGGAATAAGAGGCTTTGGAAGCCATCAATCATACTATGGTTGATCCTGATGAGGGTATTACAGCTCAACCGAGAAGGGATCAGGAAGCATATAAACTTGGAAGAAGAAAGATTCTGCAGCTAAGGGAATATTGATAAGTTCAATGGTAGATAACCTCGTATGTGAATATGAGTAGTATTCAACTACTTATGAGGTATGGGTTGCCCTTAGGAATAAATTTGGTAGAGTCAGTATGACCAAGCTTAGGCAGCTGACTATAAAATTTGGCACATACAAAAAATGCTCAAATCAAACAATCAAGCAACATCTAAGTGAGATGTCAAATATGATTAGAGAATTAAAGTGAGCTGGTCATGAGCTTACTAATGAACAACAAGTGCAATTGTGATTCGTTCTCTTCTTGATGGTTGGGAGCATATGAAGGTTAATCTGACTTATAATGACAGTATCAAAACTTTTAATAATGTCGCTCGTCATGTTGAGTTCGAAGATGAGCGATTGGAGTCAATTAAACCCATGGGACAAGCATAAGTTGCTAAAAGCTCCAAACAAATTTTTGATTTCAAATGCAAGAGAAATTGGAACAAGAAAGTCAAAGGATGGGGAAACAAGAAAGGATCTACTGATCAAAAGAATAAAAAGAACAAACGCCGTTTTTTTAAAAAGAAAAATAAAGCAAACATGAAGTGTTATAATTATGGCAAAAAGGGTCACTTTGCTCGCGAATGTAATGTACAGAGCCAAAGAAAAAGGTTACGTTATGTTATGCTTCTATTCATGATATTTATGTTTTTAGTACTGTGATGCTTACTGATTCTTATCCTTTATGGACAATAGACTCAGGAGCCACCGACCATGTAGCTCAAGATAGAGCAGTGTTTGTGAAATTTTATTGCAAACCTGTTGAAAGTAGATGAATAATGTGGGAAACAATGCTAGGGTTGAGGTCAAAGGAATTGGGACATGCAAGTTGGAACTACATGGTGGCCGAAATATGATCATACATGACGTCCTTTATGCTTTGGACATACGACAGAATCTTATCTTAGTTGTTGTTCTTTTGAATTTAGGTTATGAACTAAATTTCTATAGTAGATGTATTGATGTTTATTGTAGTGACCTATATTATGGATCTGGATATTTGTCTAATAAATTTATGATACTTGATGTAAACTATGGTACTTTAGATTCTATTAATAGTTATTTTACACTAATTATCTCTTCTAGCAATCAAATATTGATATTAATATTTGGCATGCTAGATTAGGACACATTGTACAAGAAAGAATAAACAAATTGACTAGTGAGGACTTATTGGGCTCTTTTGTCAAAACTGATTTGTTCAGATGTGAACATTGTCTTATTGAAAAATCAACTAGAAAATAATTCAGCAAAGCTATTACGGCTGAATTTTCATTAAAATTAATTCATCGTGACATCTATGGCCCGATGAGCATAAAGGCTAGGCATGGTGCATCATATTCCATTACATTTATTGATGATTTTATACGTTATGGGCATGTGTATCTTATCTCTCACAAATATGAAGCATTAGATTGTTTTAAATTGTACCTAAATGAAGTTGAAAATCCACTTGACAGAACAGTAAAAGCCTTAAGAACTAATCATGGGCAAGAATATTTGTCAAATCAGTTCAAATCATTATGTAATGAAAAGGATATATTAAGGTAACTAACTATTTTGGGAACGCCACAACAAAATGGTGTTGCTAAAAGAAGGAATAGGACCCTTCTTGAAATGATTAGGTCAATGATGGCATAAGTAAATTTATCAATCTCTTTTTGGGGAGTGCATTATTGACTGCGGCATATATGCTTAATCATGTACCTTCTAAATCGATCCATCTACTCTCTATGAATTATGGATAGGCAAAAAACCTGAACTAGGTCATTTAAGACCATGGGGTTCGGGTGCCTCTGTTCATGACATGTCAAGTAAGTTTGATAAATTAGGTCCTAGAGAAAAGAAATGTATCTTTATTAGATACTCTAAACATTCCAAAGGATATGTATTCATAGGTGATCTAATGGATGAAAGTGTCTCTGAAATAGAATCGCGAGATATTGTATTTTTGAAGAATGAATTTTCTAGTAGGGGTGAGATTGAAAAAATACCTCTCTATATGAGTTGGAGGATTTAAATGATAATATTATTCAAGCGATTGAAATTGAAAATACTCAACCGAGTAGAAGCGATTTAATACCTACATCTTCTCACAAGAACTTGAATTAAGGAGGAGTGATAGAAAAAGCATTCCACATCGAAGATTTGAAATTGAGGGAGAAGCCCTCATGATTACTCCAAAAGATGATGAGGAACTTAACACTGTGAATGAAGCTTTATCATGCCTTGCTAAAGAACAATGAAAATTTTCCTTGGAAGAAGAAATGGAATCTATGAAAATAATCAAGTATGGGAGTTAGTTGATCTACCTACTAATCACAAAGCTATTGGGAATAAGAGGGTTCTCAAAATCAAATGAAAAGCAGATGGATCAATTGATCGATATAAGGCATGACTTGTAGCTAAAGGTTATACCCAACATGAGGGTATAGATTTTGAAGAAACTTTTTCTTCTGTTGTAAGGTTTACTTTTATTTGCTTAATCCTAGCATTGTAGCACAATTAGATTTAGAATTGCATCAGATGGATGTCAAAATAACTTTTCTTAATGGAGAGCTTGAGGAAGAAATCTACATAGAACAACATGTATGTTTTATTGTTAAAGGCCATGAATACAAAGTGTACAAATTGAAAAGATCAATTTATGGCCTAAAACAAGCATCAAGATAATAAAGATTTCATAATGTAATTGTCTCATATGACTTTGAGATGATTAAAGAAGATCATTGTGTGTACATTAAAAGATCTAAAGAAAAGTTTATGATATTATCGCTCTATGTGGATGATATTCTTCTAGTTAAGGATAATAAAGAATTTTTAAATTCTATTAAAGAATGGTTGTCCTCAAAATGTGATATGAAGGACATGAGAGAAGCAATTATATATTAGGGATCAAAATCCATAGAGATCGTTCAAGAACTCTTAACATTATCGCAAGAAAATATATAAAGAAAATACTTGAATGTTTTCACATGAAAAATTATAAATCTTTGATACCCCTATAGCAAAGGGAAAACGTTTGAGTAACAGCATGTATCCAATAACTCTAGAAGAAAAATAGAAAATGTCCATGATACCATATAGTAGTGCTATTGAAAGTTTAATATATATTATGTTATGTACAAGGCCAGATATCTGTTATGCTGTAGGACTTGTTAGCCGTTTCCAATCAAATCCTGATCAATTACATTGGAAAATGGTAAAAAGAATATTTAGATATTTAAAGGGCATAACATATTATAATCTTTGTTATCAAGGATCAGACTTAAATCTAAAAGGATATTTTGATGCTAATTGGGCTGGAGATCAAGATGAGAGAAAGTCAACTTCAGGTTACGCATTCTTACTGAATAATGGAGCTATTTCATGAAATAGTACGAAGCAAACATGTGTGGCTTTATCAACAATGAAAGCTGAATTTATAGCCTGTTTAGGAGCAGTACAAGAAGTTGTCTGGCTGAAAAGATTTTTTGAACATCTTGGACTCTTTAATGATAGTGGGAGTCCAGCGATTATTCATTGTGATAATTAGGTAGCCATTGCTTATACCAAAAACCCCAAATATCATAGTAAGATCAAGCATATAGACATCAATATAACTTTATAAGATATATAATTGCACAAAAAGAAATAGTTTTGCAATATATCTCCACACAATATATGCTTGCAGATCCTTTACCAAAGCCTTTAGTAGAGACTTGTTTCAAGCTCACGTAAAGCCTTTTGGATTACGTAGAATATGATATGCATATAAATGTAAAGAAACACATTCTTATTGATTTATGAATATATTTTTTGTCATGATAATTTATTTAGCATCTTTGATATAGCTTCATGAGATGTAATATGGTAATAGCATCTATTATAAAAGGAAGTCATCAGGTTGAGATTGGTCTTCTCGCATAGACATTCGTCTCTGATTTTTGTATATCATGCAGAGATAAGACAGCTATTAGCTAGAAATTTTTGAGAGAGATAAGCTAAAGCTTATGTCGCCTTGATCATATATCAAGATAAGATCATTATAATAATTATGATCGAAGTAAATATTTTACTATTTACTTTGCCTGTTTAATAGCCAGACATGCACTACTACAGAAATTTAATTAGACTACGTCTAAAAAACGTAGTCTTTATATATAGACTATGATTAAAAGTATTTTAAAAATGTAGTCTTTTTGAGTGTAGTCAAAAAATATAAGCATAGTTAAAAGTCCCTGGTTTAGACTACGTTTTTAGACGTAGTTAAAAGTCAAAAAAACATAGTCTTTTAATATATTTAGACTATATTTTTATCAGAAATTGTAGTTAAAAGTTAAAAAAAAATGTAGTCTTTAAATTCATTTAGACTACATTTTTATCAGAAATTATAATTAAAAGTCAAAAAAAAATGTAGTCTTTAAATACATTTAGACTATATTTTTATCAGAAATTGCAGTTAAAGATCAAAAAATTGTAGTCTTTAAATACATTTAGACTATGTTTTCATAATAAACTATAGTTAAAAGGCAAAAAAATGAAGTCTTTAAATACATTTAGACTACATTTTTATCAGAAACTATAGTTAAAAGGCAAAAAAATAAAATCTTTAAATACATTTAGACTACTTTTTCATCAGAAAATATAGTCTATTATGTACATTTAGACTACGTTTTGATATTGAAACGTAGTATAATATCCAATCCTGTCATACAAACATATACTTTCAATTCCAGAAAAATTCTAAAAATATTGAATTGAAATATCCAATACTGTCATATAAATATCCAATATTATCATCATACAAACATATTCCAAAAAATCTCAAATACATTGAATTAAAATATTCAATTTTCTTCAATATTTCTTCAATGCTAAATCTCAAATGAAACCTTGCAAGCACTCGACCCATTCTCCACGCATAATGTCGATCTCTTCTTGTTTATAAGTTTTCTTCTCAACAAACTGCATATATACACATAAGTTACTCAGAAAAGAGCACTAAATGACACATGACATAAAAATCTAAAACCATAAAAAGTACTATTTATATATATGAATCATGTACGCAATAATAACCTACCTTTTCATCAATTAAAATGATATGATTCTCAATGATCTCCTTCATATACATGATGACATAATAGCCACATTCAGCACCTGATGGTTGTTTAGGACACTTGAAAAATGAATTTAAAAGTTTTTATAATTAAGACTTAAACAAATAAGATCTAATTTTATAATTATAAAAAAGAATGTGCAAGTTAATATACCTTAACTGACTCCCAAGTAAGTATTTTTCTTGCAACTCGTTCAGCTTTAGCGTTGTATATTTTGAGTGCACTGATATAGCAAAGTATAATAATAGTGTGAGACTCAAATGATATAACCCAGACAAATTACTATAAAATTAAAAAGAAATAAATACTTACGTATTAATAACACCTTTCAATTCTTTTCCAATTGGACGTCCAATAGAATCACAAAAATATACTTTATCCCCATGAGGGTCAATAACCACCAAGGATCAGTGATCCCTTCATAAACATAATAACAATAATTAACATAATATCAAAAGTATCAATTTTCATTAAAAAAATACTTACCCAGAGTTATAAGGAGTTAGAAACAATTGATCCATATTACAATGCTCTAATCTTTTAGCAATAAAATCTGATCGTACTCTAGCCGATCCAGAGTGTATAGAGATCTGTGCAGGGTCTACGAAGCCATACATGTTGAGTAGTTTTGATTTCTTGAGTTGGTTGTACAAATAGCTGCATAAATCAAACTATTCAATCCCACGGTTATTATTAGAAACTTATAACATCTAGTGATTGCATATGAAACGCAAAAAATATAAAAATATCTTATTACCTCATATATAGCACAATACAACTACAATTAATCTCCTTCATTAAATAGAGTGGAGGAAATAGATTCATATAGCCGACCCCATGTAGTTGGAAAAAGGTTGAGTTGAGTATTGCCATTCAAAAACATATGAGATATTTTATATGTGGAAAATGAGTATAAAAAAGTTAAGAGATGTCCCAACAGCTGGAGATTAATGTACATGCCTTTAGTCACCTGTTCACCTCTTCTGATACAAATGACCATATCAGCATGAAACAAAACAAAGGCGAAAAAATATTAGCAACAAAACTCGTTCTGGACTCATTTTTGCACAATGGGGACCTCCACAGGAGGTATGATGCTTGGTGCCGGTATTAGTGCCAACATTTGGTTCTTAATGATGCCCATACATGTCTCTATCTCTGTGTAAATTGGAAGGTTCTGTGGGCAACAAGGCTGCAGACTTATGACTGCCGAATCAAGAATATGTGCAATCTCAGCAGGTGGGTACTGTCTCTCAATGCAAGTCTGCCCAACAATATTGACAACGTTTAGACTGAGGCATATAAGATAGCCCGTAATGTTAGCATATAAATGACAATAACACACGGCAAGGACATTTCGACCCACACATATGAGAGACATCAAGCAATCCTAGAAGCCATATATATACTACCTGTTCGATAACATAGAAACAGGAAGAGATAGCTATGGCGGAGCCCTTAGAAATATGTCAATTGATCCAAGAATGTTCAACACTTGCAATTTCCAGATATCATATCATGTCATTTCCAAGTGCTAATGTGTTAGCCCTCCAAAGTTAACAAAACACGGATGTATTGAATGCAGATTTGAATTGGAATTCAATCTCAAGATTGCATGCTCAATTCACTATCAAAAACATGCTGGGGACATTTAGAAGACAGGAAAGAGCACATCTGCTTTGTGGTGTCAAAATTAAGGTGCGAAATACTCGCACTGGAAGAACTGGTGTCATTCCACATATTGCATCCACAGTTTTGGCCCTTGTGGGTCTCATTAAATATATATCTACTGGAATATACTAAAATTTTTAAATGAATTCAAAAGAAAAATGATCTACCAATAACAGATTGAATAAACAGATCAAAAAGGCCATAACAACATTGCTACTACAAAACCAAAAAAAAAAAAAAAAAAATTTATGGCATGCCTTCATAATATTTGTTATGATAATAGTTTCACCTGCTGGATCGAATAAAATGGGTATTTGGAATAATTTTAGGTGCTGGATCAAATAAAATGGGTACTTGAAATTTTGAATCGCATCAATTAGTTATATCTTGTGTTACTGAGATTCATAGGCTATTTCATTTAACCTATTGTATGAACATTCAAGTTATGTACTAAAATGTGCCTCAGAATATTAGTACCTAAAAAATTCAGTTCCAGTCACAAGCAAATCAAGTTCCAAATCAAGAGTTCTAACTAGAACAATACATGGTCCTGATCAAAATCTCTAGTAGCTATGTCAGATAGCTGTAACTGGGGCCATCAGCTCCGCACAGGCCCTAAAACAATCGTTTTCCCAGGAGCATGGTTTTAACAATTAAACAAGAAAGAATGCACGTAAAAGAATAAAAGCTAAAAAAATTGTTCTGGCCAGCAGTCCAAAGTTTTCTCCCCTTCTTTTTATTTAAAAAACGTGTGACTGATTATGATTACGATTACGATGGTTAACAACCAGCAATACAAAGCTAATTCATCCAAAATTCAGCATTAGAACAGCAGAAAAAAGAAATCGGCCAAAGATAAGGGTTTCGAATCTCACGGCGGCTTTAGACTCAAAGGCATGCTCGACTTCGAGGTGGGAACATAGCGAAGTGATATCGTGATCCTCGTAGCAGTACGGGAAAGAGAAATCCAAGCGGGCCTCCTCTTCCATCTCGAAATCATCGATGCCCAGCCGATCTATCAACCCAAATTTCCACTATTAAAATCGGAAAATAATCTAAAAGAGCAATTTCCCATGGAACAAGAACAACTCCTGATCATAGAAACCATTTTTGCGAACAAATAGAAAAACAAATGAAAACAAGAACCTAATTAATAAATTACGGGCAAAGATGTTGGAAATTGAAAAGACTCTTCATATCCCAAGCTGTTGAAAATTGAAGAGACTTTTCGTATCCCAAGCTCATCTTGGGACTTGGTGTTTTTGGAAATTGTTATCTAGGGAATTATGTTTATTTATTGTTACTGGTTTCCATTCTATAAATACTATGTAATCCTTCTGTTTACAAAAAAATAGAAAAACTATTCAATATTTCCTTCTTCCAACATCTGGTATCAGAGCTAAGTTGTTATCGGATAGGATGGCTTCTGTGAGTAGTGCCGGGAATGTCCAACCTCAACTCCCAAGGTTTGATGGAAAGAATTTTGAGCATTGGAAGATCCAGATGGAGGTGCTGTTCGGTTTTCAGGAGCTGACCGAGATTATTGAAGAAGGATTCGTCGAGCCAGGAGCAACGGCAAATTCGACAACGGAGGAGCAGAAGACAACAAAAGAAAATCGTAAGAAAGATCGTAAGGCTCTCTTTTATATCTTTCAAGCGATAGATTCGTCAATATTTGAAAAAGTGGCGAATTCGAAGACGGCAAAGGAAGCATGGGATACTCTCATCAAAATTTACAAAGGTGTTGAGAAGGTCCAGAAGGTTCGGCTTCAGACTCTTCGTCGACAATATGAGCTCCTTCAGATGGAAAAGTCGGAGTCCATTTCCGACTATTTCTCACGGGTCTTGACTCTTGTCAATCAAATGAAGGCCAATGGTGAGACTATTGGTGATCAACTTATTGTCGAGAAGATCCTTCGGACGCTAACGTTACAGTTTGAATATATTGTAACTTCCATTGAAGAGTCACGTGACCTCTCTGTTTTGACCGTGGATGAGTTGGTTGGCTCTCTACAAATGCATGAGCAACGACTCAAGGAGAAGTCCAAGACGGTGGAGGCCAAGACAGTGGAGGAGGCTCTTCAAAGCCAGTTGGTGTTGCCTGATGATAAGAAGAATCTTTCTACTCAAATGAAAGATAAAAGGCGGCAGGAGAAGCAACCTTGACAACAAAAAGATAAGTCCTATATTCAATGTTTTAATTGTAAAAAGTATGGGCATTATAAATCTGAGTGTCGAAGCAAAAGATCTGATGGTCAAAAGTTTCATGCTAAAGTAGCAAGTTCTGTCGACAGATTTGATGATGAGCATGATAATGCTCTTTTATTCACGTGTGATGCTTCGGTGGAGAACCATAAGAATGTTTGGTACTTAGACACTGGATGCAGTAATCATATGTGTGGTGAAAAGAAGTTATTTTCACATTTTGATGACACCTTTCGTTCGGAGGTGAGGTTCGGGAATGATACAAAATTTCCTATCATGGGAAAGGGAAGCATTAAAATCAAGATAAAAGATGGATCGGTTTCAACCATTTCCAACGTCCATTATGTTCCTGGCCTTCGAGAGAATCTCCTGAGCATAGGACAGTTGTCCGAGCGAGGCTATCGCATAATCATCAAGGATGAGGTTTGCATGATTCATGATGGCAAAGGAGGATTGATTGCGAAGGTAAAAATGGCTCAAAATTGCCTTTTTCCTTTGTATATTAATTATGCTTCATCATGTTTTAGTGCCTCGGTGCAAGATTCTTCATGGCTTTGGCACAAGCGGTTCGGACATGTGAATTTCGACAGCTTGAAGCTATTGTGTCGAAAGAAGATGGTGCGAGGTATGTCCGAAATTTCTTCTCCAAAGGAGATCTACGAACCATGCATCATTGGGAAGAAATCTAGAGAAAGCTTCCCTTCAGGACAATCATGGAGAGCGATGAAGCCATTGGAGTTAGTTCACTCTGATCTCTGCGGACCGCTCGGTGAATCGTCGAATCGAGGGTACAGGTATTTTGTTACCTTCATCGATGACTTTAGCAGAAAAACATGGGTTTATTTCTTGAAGCAGAAGTCCGACGCCATCGATGCTTTCAAAGAGTTTAAAGCCTATGTTGAAAACCAAAGTGGGCAAAATTCGGATTCTCCGAACTGATCGTGGCACAGAATATTGGTTGGTGATGGTTTCTTCAAGCAATGCGGCATCAAGCATCAATTGACAGCACGGTATACTCCTCAACATAACGGAGTAGCAGAAAGGAAAAACCGCACTATTGTCGATATGGTACGTACTATGCTTCATTCTAAACATTTGCCAAAGCATTTCTGGGCGGAGGCGGTTGCTTGTGCTATTTATTTGTTGAACAGATGTCCCACTAAAGGTCTTGAGTTTAAGACACCGACGGAGGTATGGAGTGGTCGAATCCCTTCAGTTCTGCATCTTCGTGTATTTGGGTGTATTGCTTATGCCCATGTGCCAAATGAGCTACGTAAGAAGCTTGATGAGAAGAGCGAGAAGTGCATCTTCTTCGGTTACAACAATGAGACAAAGGGTTATCGTTTGTATAATCCAGTAACAAAAAAGGTCATTATCAGTCGAGATGTTACCTTCGACGAGGAAGGAGAGTGGACTTGGAGCTCAGAAGAAAGGAAGCAGTTTCGCTTCGTCCTAGATGAGGAGGAGACGGTTCAGCCCGATTCAGATAGTCAATCTGAACCAGTAGCAGCTTCGATGGAACCAGGTTCGATAGCAGGGACTACAACAGCAGTTACTTCATCAAATCCTGTCGAACATCTTACTGAAAGTTCCTCACGTCCACGGCGAGAACGAGTTTTGCCAACTCGTTTAAGGGATTGCATTTTGTCAAAAGATGATGATCCCTCTGATGAAGAAATTATCAATTTTGCTCTTTTTGTAGATTGTCATCCCACAAAGTTTCAGGAGGCTTCCCAAGATGATGATTGGGTTCGTGCGATGGATGATGAGATCCATGCAATCGAGAAAAATGATACATGGGAGCTCACTTCTCTTCCAGAAGGCAAGAAGTCCATTGGCGTAAAGTGGGTCTATAAGATCAAGTACAAGCCTAATGGTGATGTTGATCGGTTGAAGGCTCGGCTTGTAGTCAAGGGTTACAAACAAAAACCCAGGATTGACTATTTTGAGGTATTTACTCCGGTTGCAAGGATGGATACTATTCGTATGATTTTTGCTTTAGCTGCTCAAAGATGCTGGAAAATACATCAAATGGATGTCAAGTCCGCATTTCTCAATGGCGTACTTGAGGAGGAGGTGTATGTGGATCAACCTGAGGGTTATGTCAAGAAAGGACAAGAGGGCTTTGTCTACAAATTGAAGAAAGCTCTTTACGGCCTTAAGCAAGCCCCACGAGCATGGTATACCAGAATTGATTCTTATTTTCTGAATCACGGTTTTACTAGGTGTCCTTATGAGCATACTTTATATGTAAAATTGGCTGAATGGTGAGATGCTCATTGTTTGCTTATATGTTGATGATCTCATATTTACTGGAGATTGTCAAGAGATGATTTGTGACTTCAGGGAGGCTATGACTCATGAGTTCGAGATGGCGGACATGGGTCTGATGTTTTATTTTCTCGGCCTAGAAGTTACACAATCGGAGGATGGTATTTTTATTTGTCAACAAAAGTATGCCAAGGATATTCTTGAGCGTTTTAAGATGGCTACTTGTAAACCAATTAGCACTCCCATGGAGGACAGATTGAAGTTGACAAAAGACGGAAGTGGTTCCGAAGTCGATCCTACTTATTTCAAGAGGCTAGTCGGGAGTCTGAGATATTTGACTTCTACCAGGCCAGATCTTATTTTTAGTGTTGGAATGATAAGCAGATTTATGGAGATTCCTAGACATCACATTTGCAGGCGGCAAAAAGAATTCTACGATACATTAAAGGTACTATAAATGATGGTGTATTCTATACTGCTTCTAATATTTTTCAGCTTGTAGGATACACAGACAGTGATTGGGGAGGTGATATTGGAGAAAGAAAGAGTACTTCCGGATATGTTTTCTCTTTAGGAAATGAAATTTTTTCCTGGTCTTCAAAGAAACAGCAGGTGGTTGCTTTGTCCAGCGCTGAAGCGGAATATATAGCAGCGGCTTATTGTGCTACTCAAGCAGTTTGGTTGCGTTCGATGCTTGCTGAGTTACAGCATAAGCAGAAGCATTCGACGATGATTATTATGATAACAAGTCAGCAATTGCCCTTGCAAAGAATCCAGTCTTCCATGGAAGAAGCAAGCACATTGATATAAAGTACCACTTCATTCGAGATCTGGTGAAATCTGAAGAGATTGTGCTGCAGTATTGCAAGACGGAAGACCAAGTGGCTGATATGTTCACTAAGCCGTTGAAGTCAGATTCCTTCCTTAAACTCAAGAGACTGATCGGCATGGTCAAGATGACCTCGGTCTAAGGGAGGCTGTTGGAAATTGAAAAGACTCTTCGTATCCCAAGCTGTTGGAAATTGAAGAGACTCTTCGTATCCCAAGCTCATCTTGGGACTTGGTGTTTTGGAAATTGTTATCTAGGGAATTATGTTTATTTATTGTTACTGATTTTCATTCTATAAATACTATGTAATCCTTCTGTTTACAAAAATAGAAAAACTATTCAATATTTCCTTCTTCCAACAAATGACCTAGCTGGGGGTTTTGGTGGCGCTGAAGCGACTGATGCCTCTTGGCGGCTGCGACGCGGGAGATCCAGAGATCGGAATCCATCGATCGGAGGCCGAAGAAGATCGGATTGCAGAGCTACCAGCTCCCAAATCCATCCCAAACGAAGGGTTTCTCCCCCCAAAGAAGGTCGGATTGCAGAGCTACCAGCCAAACCCCACGCCGGCACCCCTCTTGCCCTCTCTCTATCCGATCGTTAGATTAAAAAAAAAACAAAAATTACCTGCATTTGAATCTCAACCGGGTGAAGAACAAAACCTTAATCCTGCTTGATGATAAAGTCCTTATAAATAAAATCCTGATCAATAATGATAGAGTCTCCTCAACCTTAATCCAGCATGATGGCGATGGAGTCTCCACAAATAAAACCCTAAAATAAAACTGTGGATGAAAGAAATAAATTTGATTTTAGGTATCGCGATACTCTTGTTTTGGAAGTGAATTAGGAGGAGGAAATTATGTTATACTACGTATTAATTAAAAATATATTAGACTACGTCTTAATTAAAAATATAGTCTTTTATATTATAAAATATTAAAAACGTAGTCTTTTATATTATCAGATAATATAAGACTACGTCTTAATTAAAAATAGTCTTTTATATTATAAGATATTAAAAACATAGTCTTTTTATATTATCATATAATATAAGACTACGTCTTAATTAAAAACATAGTCTTTTTATATATAAGACTACGTCTTATTTAAAAATGTAGTCTTTTATATTATCAGATAATATAAGACTACGTTTTAAATAAAAGATGTAGTCTTTTAATTTATGAAAATATAAGACTACATTTTTTACGAAAAACATAGTCTTTTTCCTAAAACTTACTTTAGTCTATCTAACTTTTTGTAGTAGTGATGAATTCACATGATTAGGAAAGATATGGTTGATGAATTCAGATTAGACATTGAAGTGTGTTTGAAGACATTGAAGTGCGTTTAAACTTAAGTCTATATGATGTTTGAAATAAGAAGACATACGCTCTTATTAAAGAAAGAAATACCATAGCACGTGATTCATACCATATGTGCTTAGTTGACCAATAAGGATAGTGAAAGAATGGATCCCTACTTCTTCTCTATGCAAGACCCTTAAGATTTAAAATTATTTTTATATATATACCCTTATGACCTTTTAACTATCTCTTAAGACTTTATTATAGTGTTGCTACTTTAGCATGTTACCAATAATAAAGAATTATGTGATTTGTGGGACATGTCTAGGAAAGCAACTATATGGAGTTAAAAGATTTGAGTTAAGAAGAAAGACTAATTTAATTTACATCATAGTATGTATTCACAAGTCGACCAATTATGTAATTCACCAAGCATGGACTTTGATATTTACGATGGATCAGAGATACAATGATGTGAAATTTTTAGTTTAAGGTATAAGCAAGTTTATATGTATTTGTTCTCTCTCTATTATTGGAGATGCTATGTACTTCTAACCGTTACATAATATTATAGCTCAATGGAACTTGCTACTCACATGGCCCATTTTCCTAGTATGAATTATATTTAAAAATCTGAATAAGTGATATATATTATGAATGAAATTATCAACATGTGTAAGTTTGATATGTTAAAAATAAATGTTCAATATGCCCAAGATGATAATGATGTGAAAAAAAGTTGCAGTTTTCGTAACTGTTGAGAGGGTAGTTTCTTTTACGTGGTTTCGTTTTTATGAAAGGGCACATTCTCTTTCTTTTTTCTTAGTACGAAGAGAATATGGGATCTTCTCTTTTTGATTTTATCAACATCAATAAAATTTTTGAAGGGATTTGCATTGTGGCTTAAAAGGGCATTTTTTCTTTTCTTCTATAAAATCACTCCGACCAGAAGTTATTCGTAAGTTTTTCTTTATTTAATATCGGTAGAAAGTAAAGAAACTATTGTTTCTGATAAGTTTTGATTTAACATATACGTTAGTTCCTTATATTCGTTGAATTAATTAAAGATTTAGCAGTTGCTATCTGGTCAAGAAGAAAATAAACCTTAAGGGTATCTAAGCTGATTAGAAATAGTCCAAACATTCTTTCATTCATATATATGTAAGTATATAGGATCTTCAATAAATAATTTGTTACATAGAATTGAATATAAAATACTTACTTGATGTGAAACTCATCATAATAGTAGATAGATTTGAATCTGATTGGGTTTTGATAGCCTCTTCAGTAAAAAAAATTAACTAGTTTCTCTCTCTTAACCTTATTTCTTTCATAGCAAATAACTTGATGAATTTTTTTAAACTGCTAACCTTATCAGGTGGAGAGAGGACCAATTATTTATATAGATAACTTTCAATTGATATTTTCATCAAATACCAAATTAATGGCTTAAAATTAATGACTTAAACTTTTGGACCATTAATACTTAATTAGAAGAAAGGATGGTGGCCCTTGGTCTTTTGCGGAAAGAACGGTGACCCTTTGCCTTTCGAATACGGAGAAAGGGGCGTGAAGTATAGATTAATCTAACATAGGCCGATAGTTTATGACATTAATATTTAATAGTGTAAACATTAGGAGCACAAAATTTAATTTCATAATATTATTTTTTAATGATGATTGACTTTAACATAATAAATTACATAATAAGAGTTATGACAGTCATACACATTTAAATTACATAATAAGAGTTATCACGTTAGGTTATATAATTTATATATAAATAACTTAATGTCCACTTAATTATCTTAAAAGACATTAATTTTCTTGTTCAAAATATTAAGTGTATACAAGAATAAGAAAAAGTAATAAAATCAGAAACGTATCATATTAATGAGCTCAAGAGTGTGTATCATAATCAATCTTCAATATGACCAAGACCCATTCTACGTGCATGTTCTTTAAAGGTCTTTGGTTGTAAAAACCTTTAGTTAAAGGACCTGCAATCATAAGATCCATTCTAATATGTTAAATGCTTTTGAACCTCTTCTTTAACAGTAAAGTATTTTAATTCTATATGTTTAATACCTTTGAAATATTTATCATTTTTGAAGAAGAAAATTGCTGCAAAATTATCATAATAAATGTTCAGCGACTTGGTAATGGTGTCGACAACCCCAAGCCCTGAAATAAAGTTTCGTAGCCATAATGCGTGAATTATAACTTCATAATAGGCTATAAATTCTGCTTCCATAGTAGATGAGGCAATAGTAGATTGTTTGGCACTTTTCATGAAATTACCCCTCTTCCAACATGAACAAATAGCCAAATGTTGACTTTCTACTGTCAACACAACCAGCAAAATCGGAATCTGAATATCCAATCACTTTCAATTGATCAGACCTTCTAAATGTGAGCATATAATCCTTAGTTCCTTGAAGGTATCTCATCACTTTCTTTGCAGCTTTCTAATGATCAATACTAGGGTTACTCTGATATCGGCCTAATATCCCAACCGCAAAGCTAATATCTGGTCTTTTGTAAGTTTGCAAATACATCAAGCTACCCACAGCAGAAGCATATGAATAGATTTCATTTGCTTATGTTCCACATCATTCTTTAGACATTGCATAAGACTAAATTTATCCTCTTTTGTATTGGGACAATACCTACTGAACAGTTGTTTATATTAAATCTCTCAAGAATTTTCTCGATGTAAGCTTTCTGAGACAACCCTAACAATCCATGTGATTTCTTTCTGAATATTAAAATTCTAATCACATAAGAAGCCTCTCCCATATCTTTCATCTCAAAATTTTAGAGAGAAAATTTTTAGTCTCATACAAGATGCCTAAATCTTTAGCAGCAAGCAAAATATCATCAACATATAGAACCAAAAATATAAACTTATTATCATAAATCTTTCGGTAAATACTGTTAGTGTATGCCCTAAATCCAATTGGATTGAATGCTATATACATTCTATGAATACAAATCAAATAAAATGGTTTCTTTATCTATCCAGATATCTTTTATTTAATATATTTATTTATGAGATAAAGTCCAAAAGAATGTGAACCATGCATATGAAATTTGTAATAGAGATTACAAATTATGAGATTCAAATTGCACGTTATGATTCGATTCTTTAAACTTTCCTAGTCAATGTGTAGATGGAACTGGACACCATCGAACACCATGAGACTAGCACACATTGCATATCCTCACCCTTGGGGTGAGCAGCTGATTTCACAAGCTGAAGTATATAGATGCTTGGATAAGTGTGTGGATACTGTTATTGTAACGATGCATTGGATGACCCATACAGAGATCCCATATGGATATTCTATATAGTGTCGATGGTTGATCTCTAATGACGATGGTGTGAGTGATCCTTTGACTTGAGATCTTCATTGCATCTCATGTGTGGAATGTCATGCTTTGACGGCATCCAAACGTCGCTCTAGCTACGAGTGGCAAATATAGTGTCGGTTGGTATGACATGAAGCACATGAAGATGGTGTTTGATCAAAACATGATTCATCTCCCTTGATAGAAAGGGTTATATCCCATGGCCACTTGATGGATTAAATTGATCGATAAATCCTTGCAATGTTGAGTTGGAATTTAAAATGGTTTGAAGTTCTAATTCATATAGTCAATTTTTCCTGAGATCAAGTAAACAAAGATCAATTGCAGGATTGACACATTCCATACCACTGATTGATCTGGGATATGTGATGAAAGGATTTGATCATACGGTAACCGTTCATGGACAGGTGTTGATGGTCACATCAACAAATCCTTTAGCAGGTGGGTGGTCATGATGCTTTTCTAGAGGCCTTTCATGATCTATAATCATGTTGTTGAATTAGACAAAGAGTTGTCCAATCATTCCTAGGGTCTATGATTAGGACATGATTATTGCCAACATGTTAAAGGGCCTAATGGGTCACACATATTAAGGAGAATATTGGATGAAATAAAATGAGAATTAAATTAAATTTAATTCAGATAAGATGATCAATTAAATAATTGGGTGAGACCCAATTTAAAGAAGATATAATTATAATGGATATGATCCATTATAATAGAAGGAATGTTAAGGAAAATTATTTATACATATGATGAACAAATAATTGGATACGATATGTGACTTGATCCATGTGATGGATGGCTCTGATTATTCAGGTATGGATGTCCAATCTTAGCCATGTGAAGATGGAATCATACCCATGGGATGAGGCATGATGAATCTCTACGGTTCGATGATGAACACGTACAAATTAGGGCATGTAGTTATGAGATAACCAACTCCTAATTTCATAGGCTGAGATTGTGACACTTGGATTAATCTTACCATGAAGATGGGAGTTTCTTACCATTAAGATGGGAGGAGTTTCTTACCATAATGATGGAAGTTTCTTACCTTGAAGAGAGGTCTCTTCCTCTTTGGAACGTCTCATTTTCAACCTATAAATATAGTTCCTTCCTACCAAGAAAATAGAGCATGAGAAGAAAAGATTAGACTTTTCTTCAAAGATATCTTATGTAAGGGGATTCAAGAGGCGCTAGCATCCTCTCTCTCCCGTGGTGTCATTTTCATACCATGGAGGTCTTCATCCCTTGGAGGTCTTCATCCCTTCTTCTCTGCGTGGATCACCGTTAGAGGCCGGACATGGATGGCTAGTGGCAGGGATTAACCGGCTTCATCCTCATCTACATCGATAAAGGACTCAGGTATGAATAAAATTATATTTTATTTGAGATATAATGGATTTGTTCCTAAGGATCCTGGGCATCTAAAATTTTATATTATATCTTCCACAATATTTATATGAATTTGATTCATATCTTGTATACATAATTCCATCAGTGGTATCAGAGCCCCTTAGGCTACAGATTCATTAATCTGATAGGATACTTGAGTCAATATGATTGATAATATGATTATTTATTATGCTTAAAATCATGAAGAGTTTTCATATGTTGATAATAAATCTAAAATATAATAAAATGTTTATTATTTGATGATAAACAATATTATTTAGATTTATGCATACTCATTATCATGTTCAAATAGAGTACTTTGATATATAGAGGAAAAGGTTTATTATATGATAATAAACAATAATTAATCATATATATGTCATGTTAAAATAGTAATTATTATTTATGCATGATAGATACTATATGCTGAAATCCTAAAAATCATATTTAGGATTTAATTTTAGCATATGATTGATATGATTAAGATCTGATATTCTTATGATAATAAACATTGAAAACTTTAGGGTTTGTTAGAGACATTATGATTTACATGGGATGTGAAACCAACATGTCATAACATGTAATTAAATGATAAAAAAATTTAAAATTTGAATTAAGAACTCTTATCATAACACCCTAGCTAGATCACTATCTATGGTTATCATAAAATTTAATAGATGATAAAGATTTAGGAAACTTAGACTTAACCATGTCATTGTTTGATCCTATGATCCCATAATTGATCTAATCAATTGGGCTTAACTACATTGTGTCTATAAAGGTTTGATCATGGTTTTTAATTGCTCCGTTTGCTGCCTGGGAAAACCCATTCAATGGGATCGAAAGGTATGCTAAATAGGACCCCATTGATCAGCTGATCTGGCCATTGTTAGGAAAGCTCTTAATTAATTAAATCAATTAAGGTTGATCAGGATGGTAGCAATTGATTTGGTCACATGATTAGGGTTCCTAAATTAGATAGTGATCAGGATCCTAATTTGATTAGGAGTCCCAATCATATATTGGATCTTATGAAATTAAGGTTAATTGAGATTAATCTAAAATTTACATATAGGATATGTAACCTAGCATAGTACAAATGTTGTAGATGTAGATGGACCTTTATGCGCTAAATCCCTCCACGAATATTAAGTCATAAGCCTTCCATTGTTCACATGATACAAAATCAAAAGGTCATGATATTTGTCATGCCAAAGCCAAGGTCGAGTGTACCTATGAGGAGTTTGTGGAACAATGGGTTGACTTAACTAGATTAGCTGGCATAATTGGCCAAAGTTAGGGTCAGTTAATCTAGAGGCAAACTTTAGGTGATCACATATGGATGTAATTAACAAAGCAATGTCCCCTAAATGATCTAGGAGTCACATTAGATGTGATTGATAATAATCTACCAAATTTGGCTTATCGAGATTTGTTGTGCCAAAGCCAAGGTCAAGGTAATTCAAATGAGGATCCTAACCCACTAAGAAAATTGAATGTCAATTTCTCAAGATTAATAGAGAGGGCTATTAACCTTGATAAAATAGTAGGAGAAACCAACTTAATTAAAAATCTAGAATTACCATATTAAGTTGGTGATTAGTATTCATAGTAATTGACTCGTTCTAATTTTATGTAGGTTATCAGAGAAACCATGAGTGTAAACATCAACCTAAGGAATATTTTAGAATCTAACAAATTGACTGGACTCAACTTCCCTGATTGGCTAAGGAATGTAAGGATCGTTCTTCGATCTGAGAAAATTCTTTTTGTCCTAGATGAGGTCGCATCGGAGGTCCAACCAGCGGATGCTCCGATTGAGGTTCATGTGGCATACAACCGGTATAAAGATGCTGAAGACATGGCCACATGTTTGATGTTGGCATCAATGTCACCTGATCTTCAGAAACAACATGAGCATATGAATGCTCTGGAGATTTTGATGCACTTGCAAGAGTTGTTTGGTGCACAGTCTCGATATGAGAGGTTTCAAACTTCTAAAGAGCTGTTTCAGTGCAAAATGACTGAGGATTCATCAGTGGGTGCCCACGTACTGAAAATGATCAATTTGATTGAAAAGTTGGCACGATTGGGTTTTGTGATGGATCATGAACTAAGTGTTGACTTGGTTCTGCAGTCATTACCTCCCAGCTATTCGCAGTTTGTTCTTAATTTCAACATGAACAAGCTAGAGACATCTCTACTTGAGCTAGCGAATATGCTGACGAATGCCGAGCCCAACATTAAGAAAGAAAGGGGCAGGTTATGGTCGTGGAGTCTTTTGGCGCTCATAAGAAGCGGCCAAAGAAGAATAAGGTCCAAAAGGCCAAGGCGACTAAACCAAATAAGGGCATCAAGAAAAACAAAGTAGCCAAGGGGAAATGTCACTTCTGTGGGAAGGAAGGGCACTGGAAGCGAAACTGCAAAGCTTATCTGGCTAGCCTGAAAGAAAAATGCTTCTACTTCAGGTATATTTATGATTGAGAAATTTTCTTCTGTTACTTCTTATTCCACTTGGGTATTGGATACCGGTTGTGGATCTCATATTTGTATTAATATGCAGATGATAAGAAGCAGTAGAAAGCTGAAAAAAGATGAAGTGATCCTGTGCATGGGAAATGGAGCAAAGGTTGCTGCTTTAGCTATAGGATCTTGTTCTTTGTCTTTGCCTACTGGGCTTGTAATGGAGCTTAATAATTGTTACTATGTTCCAAACATAACAAAGAACATTATTTCCGTTTCATGTCTTGTAAATGATGGATATACATTTGAAATTGGAAATAAAGGAATTTCAATTTTTAAAAATGAAATGTTCTTTGGTTCTGCTGAAATGTTCAACGGGATTTATGTTTTGAATTTACAATGCCCTATTCTCAATGTAGAAACTAAGAAATTAAAATCAAATAATTCTAAGAACTCATTCCTGTGGCACTGTCGTTTAGGCCATGTAAATGAAACACATTTAACCAAGTTACATAAGGATGGCTACTTGGGCTCATTCGATTGGGAATCGTTTGAGGAATATGAGTCGTGCTTACATGGCAAAATGACTAAGTCATCCTTTACTAAAAGGGTGAGCGAGCAACTGAATGTTTAGGACTAGTACATTCGGATGTATGTGGTCCTATCAATATTCAGGCAATAGGAGGTTTTTCTTACTTCATCATATTTATAGATGACCATAGCAGGTATGGTTATGTATATCTGATGAAGCACAAATCTAAAGCCTTTGAAAAGTTCAAAGAATTCAGATCCGAGGTAGAAAAATAAAGTGGCAAAAGTATTAAGATACTTCAATCAGATCGAGGTGGGGAATACTTAAGCCATGAGTTCTTAGAATATTTGAAGGAGAATGTGATTCTTTCTCAGTGGACTCCTCCTGGTACGCCATAGCATAATGGTGTATCAGAAAGGAGAAATCACACATTATTAGATATGATGCGATCAATGATGAGCCTTGCAAATCTTCCAAAAATGTTTTGGGGTTATGCCCTACACACAGTCGAATACACTCTAAACCGAGTTTCATCTAAGTCGGTTAGTTCCACTCCCTATGACATATAGTGTGGAAAGAAACCAACCCTTAGTCATCTAAGGATTTGGGGTTGCTACGCTTATGTAAAGCGTAATGAGTCAGACAAGCTGGGAGCTTGATCTGACAAGTGTAATTTTATGGGGTATCCTAAAGAAACAAAAGGATACTACTTCTACCACCCACTCGAGCAAAAGGTGTTTGTCTCAAGGCATGCCATATTTCTAGAGAATGAGATTTTTTTAAGAAATGGTAGTGGCAGAAATATTGAGATTAGTGAAACTCAAGAACCACAAATTGACACAAACCGATTAGATGACATGGAGAAAATGTCAAATGTAGTGGGATTTGAGCAAGAGACTCAACTCACATTCATGCAACATTTACGTGAACCTCTATCAGAAATGATGGAGCCACAGGAAGCTCCAAGTACACATCAGTTACGTAGGTCTAGTAGAACACTCATATTCATGAGAGATATGGATTTCTTATAGAAGATGATGAGCCTACTAACTACGATGAAGCAATTTGTCACATTGACTCCAAGAGATGGCTTGAAGCTATGAAGTCTGAAATGGACTCCATGTATGACAACCAAGTATGGACTTTGGTTGATCCATCTGAAGGGATAAAACCCATTGGGTGCAAATGGGTCTTCAAAAAAAAGACAGACATGGATGGTAATGTGATTACCTATAAGGCGAGGCTAGTTGCAAAAGGTTATAAGCAAGGCAAGGTGTTGACTTTGATGAAACCTTTTCTCCCGTAGCCATGCTTAAGTCCATAAGGATTTTGCTTGCGATTACAGTCTATTACGATTATGAGATATGGCAAATGGATGTCAAGACTGCCTTCCTAAATGGTGATTTAGTGGAGGATGTGTATATGACACAACCTGAGGGTTTTGAGTCCATTGATTCTAAAAAGGTATGCAAGCTGCAAAGGTCCATTTATGGACTTAAGCAAGCCTCTAGAAGTTGGAACATCCGTTTTGATGAAACAATCAAAAAGTTTGATTTTATCAAAATGAGGATGATCCATGTGTGTACAAGAAGGTTAGTGAGAGTGTTATTATTTTCCTGATATTATATGTAGATGACATATTATTGATAGGAAACAATGTATCCTTGCTGTAAGAAGTGAAGGAATGGTTGTCCAGCAAATTCTCCATGAAAGATTTGGGAGAAGCAGCCTACATACTGGGTATTAAGATCTATAGAGATAGATTTAGAAGGTTGCTTGGATTGTCCCAATCAACGTACATAGATAAAGTGCTCAAACAGTTTAGCATGGAGGAATCCAAGAAGAGATTCTGCCGGTATCACATGAAATACATCTCTCCAAGGACATGAGTCCTAAGACCCAAATGGAGAGAGAGCACATGAATAGGATTCCATATGCCTCAGCAATCGGATCCATCATGTATGTGATGCTATGTACGAGACCTAATGTTTCTTATGCATTGAGTATCACTAGTAGATACCAGGCCAACCCTGGAGAGAAACATTGAATGGCCATCAAGAATATCCTTAAGTATTACGAAGACTAAGGATATGTTCTTGGTTTATGGAGGACCCGAACTCATAGTTCAGGGTTATACGGATTCTAGTTTTTAGTCTAATAAAGATGATTATAAATCTTAATCAGGCTATGTCTTTACACTCAATAGTGGTGCAGTCAGCTGAAAAGTTTCAAGTAGGAGACGACTGCCGACTCTATGACCGAAGCTGAGTACATCGTAGCATCAGATGCAGCCAAAGAAGCGGTTTGGATCAACAAGTTCATCACTGAACTTGGTGTGGTTCCAAGCATTGCTGATCCAATACACTTGTATTGTGACATCAATGGAGCTATTGCGCAAGCTAAGGAGCCAAGGTCTCATCAGAGGTCCAAACATGTACTCAGGAGATACCATGTAATTAGAGAGATTATTGGTAGAAATGATGTAAAAATAGAACGAGTCCCCACTGAGGATAATGTAGCTGATCCGCTCACTAAAGCCCTACCGCAGCAGAAGCATGATAATCATGTTAAGTCACTCGGTATTAAATACATGGGTGAATGACTCTAGTGCAAGTGGGAGATTGTTAGTGTATGCCCTAGATCCAATTGGATTGAATGCTGTATACATTCTATGAATACAAATCAAATAAAATGGTTTCTTTATCTATCCAGATGTCTTTTATTTAATATATTTGTCTATGAGATAAAGTCCAAAAGAATGTGAACTGTGCATATGGAATTTATAATAGAGATTACAAATTGTGAGATTCAAATTGCACGTTATGGTTCGATTCTTTAAACTTCCCTAGTCAATGTGTAGATGGAACTGGACACCATCGAACACCGTGAGACTAGCACACATAGCATATCTCACCCTTAAGGTGAGCAGCTGATTTCACAAGCTGAAGTATGTAGATACTTGGATAGGTGTGTGGATGCTCGT
The DNA here is from genome assembly GCA_900491605.1 of Calamus simplicifolius. Taxonomy (NCBI): domain Eukaryota; kingdom Viridiplantae; phylum Streptophyta; class Magnoliopsida; order Arecales; family Arecaceae; genus Calamus; species Calamus simplicifolius. The sequence goes on along the minus strand of UESW01002350.1, from coordinate 1,352 downwards.
TATTGTAACGATGCATTGGATGACCCGTACAGAGATCCCATATGGATATTCTATATAGTGTCAATGGTTGATCTCTAATGACGGTGGTGTGAGTGATCCTTTGACTTGAGATCTTTATTGCATCTCATGTGTGGAATGTCATGCTTTGACAGCATCCAAACGTTGCTCTAGCCATGAGTGGCAAATATGGTATTGGTTGGGTATGACATGAAGCACATGAAGATGGTGTTTGATCAAGACAGGATTCGTCTCCCTTGATAGAAAGGGTTATATCCCACGGCCACTTGATGGATTAAATTGATTGATAAATCCTTGCAAGGTTGAGTTGGAATTCGAAATAGTTTGAAGTTCTAATTCATATAGTCAATTTTTCTTGAGATCAAGTAAACAAAGATCAATTACAGGATTGACACATTCCATACCACTGATTGATTTGGGATATGTGATGAAAGGATTTGATCATACAGTAACCGTTCATGGACAGGTGTTGATGGTCACATCAACAAATCCTTTAGCAATTGGGTGGTCATGATGCTTTGCTAGAGGCCTCTCATGATCTATAATCATGTTGTTGAATTAGACAAAGAGTTGTCCAATCATTCCTAGGGTCTATGATTAGGACATAATTATTGCCAACATGTTAAAGGGCCTAATGGGTCACAAGTATTAAGGAGAACATTGGATGAATTAAAATGAGAATTAAATTAGATTTAATTCAGATAAGATGATCAATTAAATAATTGGGTGAAACCCAATTTAAAGATGATATAATTATAATGGATATGATCCATTATAATAGAAGGAATGTTAAGGAGAAATTATTTGTACATATGATGAACAAATAATTGATACCGATATGTGACTTGATCCATATGATGGATGGCTCTGATTATTTGGTATGAATGTCCAATCTTAGCTATGTGAAGATGGAATCATGCCCATGGGATGAGGCATGATGAATCTCTATGGTTCGATGATGAACACGTACAAATTAGGGCATGTAGTTATGGGATAACCAACTCCTAATTTTATAGGCTGAGATTGTGACACTTGGATTAATCTTACCATGAAGATGGGAGGAGTTTCTTACCATGAAGATGTGAGTTTCTTACCTTAATGATGGGAGTTTCTTACCTTGAAGAGAGGTCTCTTCTCTTTGGAACGTCTCATTTTCAACCTATAAATATAGTTCCTTCCTACCAAGAAAATAGAGCATGAGAAGAAAAGATTAGACTTTTCTTCAAAGATATCTTCTGTAAGGAGATTCAAGAGGTGCTAGCACCCCTCTCTCTCTCCCGTGGTGTCATCTTCATACCTTGAAGGTCTTCATCCCTTCTTCTCTGCGTGGATCA